>PPHD01007084.1:0-23566 GCA_002909625.1 Bambusicola thoracicus
AGCTGATGATCTGCAAGATAAGATAAGCTTCTCTTGACACTGCTGTTCAAAAGAAAGGGTCAAGAAATGAAATAGAACATTTGACACTTAGATCAGACTGCCCAAACCAGAATGCAAACTGCATCTACAATTAATTTCCCTTGCACATAGTGAATTGCTAGCAAAATATCAACTTTGAGATTTAAGTCGTTGGTTATTTGCTATACATACCTAACAAATTCCTAAATAACCAAAGCCATGTAGGAAAAAAAAAGACAACATACAAGTTACACTTTCACATGAGACAACAACAAGTACATTGAAAAAGCAGAACTAATCTATTTTATTTTAAAATACAGAAAGAGTACTTCTTCAGAAACCAAAGAAAAGAGTTTGTTGCTTAACTTCAGTAAAATCCCATGTGGAAGGAAGCATCTCTTACAGTCCCAAAAAGAACCCCAAACCACAGATTCACAGATTTTACAATAAGTCCTTTTTGTTTTTTGTTTTGTAACTCAGTGAACTACTCTTGCAGTTCTACATTCCGAATTACTGTGTTTCATTTACTGTAAAATCTCATAGAACATAAATACATTGCATAGTATGTGTTCCTATTGTGACAAAGGCTTCCAAAGACCAAAAGTGTTACATTTTATGCAACTGAAATTTAAGTTTACAGTAACTGATATTCTGATTAGTATAAAATTTCAAATACTGCATTAATCAGATTTTTGGTTCAGACATTCCTGGCCCTGCCCGTAATTACTAATGTCTGTTTTCTGGCAATGAGCTAGGTCAGACTGGAGTAAAATATTCCAAATAATTTAGTCCAGGGAGTATCCCCTGGATTTCAGTTATGACCTTCCTGAATAGGAATAGACATTTATTTTTCTTGGTTTATGATCAAAGTATTAAATCACAACATCACACAAACATTCCGGCGGGAAAAGATCCCTGAGGTCATCAAGTAGATCTTCCTACTGAAAGCAGGATAAACACTGCAAACCAGTTTGTTCAGTTGGACCTTGAAAATCTCCAAGGATGAAGTTCTACAACATCACTAGTTAAAATATTCTACCACTTACCTTCATCACATTTTCTTTTTCCTTATACCAAGTTCTAACTTACTATATTTCCATTTACAAACATTATCACTCATCCTCCTGCTCTGTGCCTTAGTAGAACCTGCCTTGTTCCATCTTTCTGACATCATATCTGTTGGACTTCTGTGGCAACTCCCAGGGAGGTTAGAAATAGACAATCTTTAAGGTCCCTTCCAATCCAAGCCACACTATGACTCGACAATCTGCCAGAAGGCTTCCTCTAAGCCCTCTGTTCTCCATGTTGAGGTCAACATAAAGCATTCACTGCATTCCCCTCGTCCACAGTCCAGTTGGTTCATCACAGAAGGCAATCCAGGTTGATCAGGCACAAATACCTTTTGATAAATCTATACTAATCCCGGTCACTTCCTTCATGTGCCCCAAATGGCTGCCAATGGCATTTGTTCCATGCACTTCCCAAGGTCCAAAAGGCTGGTAAACAGGTAAATCTGTAAACCACCCTCTTCATCTTCCTCCAGTAATCAGATCTCCCTGAGTCTCCACTATGATAGAGATCTTCCCAGAGTGACATCAGTCAGGTATCACCTATGTCAAATTCTGCTCTCCCAAATTCCTCTCAAATGTGAGAGGCTGTCCTCTCAAATACTCTGTAGTCTGAGCTGCTAATTCTTATAAATGATCACCTCACCTCCTCTTCTAGACTGTCTTTCTAATGAGCTAATATCCATTATCCATACTATAGATCTAGCCACACAAAAAATCCCAAAACATCTGTTATTTAAACATTAGTTTAACCACTGTACACAGCTCCTCTTACTCATTTGTTAGGTTGCATGTACTTTCATCTGGACATTCAGCATGGCTCCCTAAAAACTGATTGAATTCTCATGTTGCTTGATGAGTGGAAGTCTGGTTATTCAGTTATTTCTTTTATCACTTCTCAACAGTGAACAGCTAAAATCACACTTAAAAATATATAGAGATGCTAAACTCAGACGGGAAAGCAATGCATAAAACCTCCAAAAGGAACAACAGTATTCAGTCCTTAAGCCTGCTTTTAGGAAATTTGGCTTATTTAGCAAAGACTACAGCTACCTCTAGTTCCTTTATCATCAATAAAGTTTGAGTATTTGGAAAAAAAAATCATTATTTGAAGCCTGATGTATAAACCTAGACAGCTGAAGAGTATTCCTATGTAAAAACTGTAAAATGTACTAAATTAATTGTTTAGATTGTAACCTAATAGAAAGAGATACAAGTCAAAGGAAAGAAAAAAAAGAGAGAGAATCCTCTATTATACTTTCTGTGAAACATTAACATAATTAAATAAAAGCAAAACTACTTACTCAAGAGAATTTTCTCCCTTCTCCCAAGGAAGAGGGGGAAATAGAGCTTGATTTTAATCTTTTTCCAATTAAAAGGATGATATATTTAATCTATTTTCTTCCTCTAAGCAAAGTCTTCAAATAATCAAAAATAAAATTTTAATTAAACCAAAACATATCAGATATATCAAATATATCATACTCTGAAAAAGACAGCACTTATCGATACTGCATTAAGTTACTCACAGATAGCCAAAAGCTATTAAAATGTTAGCTTTTTAAAAACACACAGACCTGTGACATTTTAATAACAACATATTATTAAACTATATGGTCTAAGCCATTTTATGCTCAGTACTGGGGACACTCCTATTTCACATCTTTATGAATGATCTTGATGAGGGGATTGAATGCAGTCTCAGTAAATTTGTAGTCGACACCAAGTTGGGAGGGAATGCTGATATGCCAGAGGGTAGAAAGGCACTACAAAGGGACCTGGACAGACTGCATCAATAAGCCAAGGCAAACTGTATGAGTTTCAATAGGAGCAAGTGTCAGGTCCCTTTACAGAAAGTCTTTCTTAAAGAAAGATCTGAAAGAAAACTGCCAACCAATTTTCCTCCTCCACCAACAAAGAACAGGCAAAGTCACATAAACAGAATTAACACGAATAAAATCTGATTTGTCTTTCCTTCTCCCACTGTCTTGGACTGAGAAATGTGCTTCCCTCAAAGGCTTGCACACACATAACTGAGACAGTAACTGACTTTTTCATTCCTGTACCTAGCACTCACTCACTCTTCATTATTATATTTGCCATTGTATTTCTTATACATTACACTCTTCCATCTCATGCTCTTCTTCCCTGTAGCCATAATAAACCGTGTTTTATCTCTGAAATTCTTCATTTGGAAAACAGTAACCATCTTCATAGCTCTCCTTAATCTAATGCACTTACAGAAAAGTAAAGTAAAATTTTAAAAAAATGAAAAGAAAAAGAAATCACACTATTTCCAAGTGAAATCAAGAGGACAAAATGGACAAAAGAGCATCGGTATGAGTCCTCCTGCTGCTAAAAAGTGAAAAGGAGAGGCACAGAGATTCTAATTTGGATGCAAATACCACTTCCTCTAATTCTACAAACTAAGACCATACATACGATGTCCTTGTGAATTCAAGAATCCCTCAGTTCCTTTCTACAAGCCAGCTGGAAGGGATGCAGAAACAAGCTCATGATTTGCTCACTGTATAAAGATGAAACAAAACATAAATAGACTTTTAAAGGCTGTAGCACTGGGACTGAATTTTATTCAAAGCTTTAGGATATTATAACTACATTTGAAACTTTTCGGTATTTTGCACTCTATTAGACCTCCCACAAAGTGGCTAATACAGATGACAAAAATCATGATTAAGACAAGTTCTTGTTCTGAGCAGCTCCCTTTCTCAAAGGGGCACAGATATTGCTTACAGTAAGGCTCTTGGCTAGAAGTATTTCAAAAAGTGTAAGGAAATACTTTTAAAATATAGCCTTCCTCAACTGGATGTATGCAGAATAATTAAGCATATTTAAAGCTACTTAAAAGACTTGAGGCCATATTTAAAAACTTGAACAGGTGCAGCAGGTATTAAATATGTTTATACATATAAAAATAGAATTTAAAAATTGTTTTTTCCCTCAAAAATATGACTGGGTACCTATTGTGCAATGGAAAGTTAATCAGCTATGTCAGTGATTGGTATCTGTCAAGATAATGTAACTGGTGGTGACAGAATAGGAATGTGTTGACAGTTTTTGAAATACTATCGTAGGAATTTCAACATCTAAAAGAGCTGCTATTTTTATTTAATAAACATTCTGCTCTCAAAAGAATATGCAAGTAAAGACAGAGTACTTTGATATAAAAAGGGGGGCAAATGTGACTAGACTGTTGACAGCTTTTGCATATTTTCACGAAATATATCCAGAATTCTCTTGTAGTGTTTTTTTTTTTACAGGATAGCTACCATATTCTCTTCTTTTCCTGCATGTGAGATGTTCGCTGCATTACTGACCAAATCCCGTATCAATCTAAATAATTTTCCTCAGTCAACACAGTCACAGTAAATAAATGATAACAATATCGAAGACCACAAAACATATGTTGGAAAGAAAGAAGAAAGAAAGAAGAGCCAAATCTCCCTGGAAGCAGTAATTTCATTGTGTTCTAGTTAGGAATTGCTTGTATATTCAATCTGAATAGTTTATTGCAAGTCAGTCCAAAAAAAAAAAAAAAAAAAAAAGGCAAAACAAAAATCATGACAGTTTTAATGAAAATTGCAACTGCTACATAAAGTAAAAAGTATGATACAAACTTGACTTGTTAGTTATATAGTAAATAACCTCTAACGCTCCAATGTATGAATTTTAGATTGAAATATACTAAGATGCATTCTGTGACTCTTTTGAGCTTATTGAAAAGCTGTGCAGCAAATATGATTTAGCAATTAAATGGAAAGGACAATTCTTCAAAGTTGTTTCCAAACTATCATTCTAAAATTTGTTATGCATTTTCATTTCTCCCAAGTATGTAAGCATGAAAAACAGAAATGCTGTTAAAAGTATTTAACAAGTTTGACTAAGTTCTCCACAAATTGATAGCTCTGGTGGAGTCGCATTCCACACTGAAGCAAGGAATCGCCTACGCAAGGAAACAATTCCTCGCAGCAAGCAGCTGCTGCTGCCATTGCCTTCCACGTGGTAATGGCACTGATGTGGCTGGGTGGAGACAGGAGCAGTGGCTTCTACAGGAGCACTACGAACAGAGCGTGGTATGTCACTGAAAGCATGGTGCAGCAGTCTATGCAGGCAGGGTGAGTACCCCTCTCCAGTTGGAGGTCTGGCTTACTTATTGGCTGCCTTCCACACAACAAATTTAATTATGGTTTCCACTAGGCAGAAAGCCCTTGCGAAAACGAATGCAGCTACCCAGACCAAGTGTCTGTCCAAAAATGCAGCTGTTCAGGTCTCTGACTGCAGGGAGTGCCTGAGTGTGCTGCTGACACCAGAGGATGGTAGAGACATCACCTGTGTGAGGTGAGAGCAGGTGGATGATCTGCTCAGCCTGGTGGCAGAGGTCTAACAGGAGATGGAGAAATTAAGGAGTATCAGGAAGCATAAGCGGAAAATAGACTGGTGGAGCAACTCCCTGTCATAGCTACAAGAAAGGTAGGTATCACCTCGACTGGGTGATACACCCCAAGCAGTGGTGGATCTCCTGCTTTGTTGCTGCCAGGAAATGGGAGGAGATCGAAGAGATGGAGAGGAATGGAAGCAGGTCCCCACTCAACACTTCAGGAAACCCCCATCCTTTCTACCCACCCCCCTTCCAGGTGCCCTTATGAAACAGGTTTAAGGCTTTAAAACCTGAGGGAAAGGTAAGTGGGGATGTGGTAGAAGGTCAACCAAGGAGGCTGTCTAGGGCAACGAGGTCGACTCCATGCCTCAATACTGCTTCCACCAAAACGGTAAGAAGGGTAATTGTTATGGGCGAATCCTTTTGAGAGGAACAAAGAGCGCCATATGTCAACCAGACTCTACCCATAGGGAACTGTGCTGCCTTTTCTGGGGCCTGGGTAAGGGACATTACTAATAGATTCCCTAGTCTGGTTTGCCCCTCTGATTATTACCCTTTACTTATAGTTCAGGCTGGCAGTGGTAGTTACTGAGAGAAGTCTGAGGGCTATCAAAAGAGACTTCAGGAGCCTGGGGCAATTAATGGACAGTGCAGGAATACAGGTGGTGTTTTCCTCTATCTTTTCAGTGGTAGCAAGGGGTGCTGAGAGGACCAGGAAAACCTATCTCATAAAAATGTGGCTAAGCGGCTGCTGTCATTGCAGGAATTTTGGCTTTTTCAACCATGGGGCAGTTTACTTGGCACCTGGCCTGATATCTGCTAGTAGGGTCGACCTGGGTCAAAGGGGGAAAAAAACTCTGACCCAGGAGCTGTCTAGGCTCATTAACAGGTATTTAAAGTATGTTTGAAGAGGGAGGAGGGTGTTAGCAAGACTGTGCACAGTGTGTAGAAAGCATAGTTAGGTTAAAGGGACAAGGAGCAACCTGCAACATCTTATGATGATGAAGGCAACAGGTAAACTAAAGGTAAATACTTCAAAGGAATTAAAGAGTTATCCTTAAAGAAGGTAACAAGATGAGCCGCCCTGCTCAAGTGCCTTTATGTTAATACACATGTTTTGGGAAGCAAACAGGAGAATTTAGAAGTCATCATGCTACTTAAAACCATGATGTAGCTGCTGTCACTGAACCCTTGTAGGATGATTCCCATGACTGAAATGTGGCTATTGACAGCTACAAATTGCTCAGAAGGGACACACAAGGAAAGAGGGGAGAAGGCATTAGCCTCTACATCAGGAAAGGAATAGTGTGAAGAGCTGTCCATGAAGAATGGCCAAGAGCAAGTTGAAAGTATATGGGTGAGAGAGACAGGCAACAAAGGGAGATCTGTGGTTGGGGTCTAATATATTACAGGCCACTTGATCAAGCAGAGACTGGCAATGAAACCTTCTTCCTCCATCTGCAAGAGGTGTCATCTTTGCAGGCTCTCATCCTACTGGGGAACTGCAACCACCCTGACATCATCTGGAAAAGTAGCACAGTGAGCTGCATGCAATCCAGGTGGCTCTTGGAATGTATTAAGGATAACTTCCTGAGACACATAATAGACATCCCCCTGCCAGGGGGGATGCAATGTTGGACCTGCTGCTCACCAATGCAAGTGAACTGATTGGTGACATCAGGATTGGAGACTGCCAGGACTGTACTGATGATGCAGTTCATACTCTTGAGGAATATCAGACATACGAAGAGGAAAATAAGGAAGTTTACTTCTAGGAAAGCCAAATTCCAACTCCTCAGGGACGTTGGTCAACAAAACCCCCTGGGAATCTGTCCTCAAGAACAAGAGTCGAAGCAGAGCTGGCAGATTTTTAAGGAAGCTTTCCTTAGGACCCAAGAGCTCTCCATCCCCAGGTGTAGGAAGTCAGGAAAGGAAGGCAAGAGACCAACATGGAGGAAATGGGACCTATTGGTCAAACCAGAGGACAAGAGGAAAATGCACAGGTAATGGTAGCAGGGAAAGGTAACCTGGGAGGAGTAGAAGAACACTGCCAAACTGTGTAGGGATGAGGTTAGGAAGGCCAAGGCCATCTGGAACTGGACTTGGCAAGGAGTGCAAAGAAGGATAAGAAAGGGTTCATAGGTATATGCTTTTGGAAAAGGAAAGTCAGGAGGGCGTAATCCTCACAGTAAGCAATACAGGCAGGCTAGTAACAACAGACAAGCAGAAGGCTGAGGTACTCAACGTTGTTTTTTTTTGCCCCCCTAAGTCTTCACTAGTGACTGCTCTGCACACAGCCATCAAGTGGATGGTTAAGAAAGTGGGAACTGGGGGAATTATGCCCTTCTTGCTGTAAATGAAGATCAGGTTCACAACCGCCTGAGGAACCTTAATGTCCATAAGTCTACAGGTCCTGATGAGATACATCACAGTACTGAGGTAACTGGCTGACACAGTCACAAAGCCACTCTCAGTGATTTTTGAAAAGTCATGGTGGTCAGGTGAAGTCCCTGGTGACTGGAAAAAAGAAAATGTCATACCCATTTTTAATAAGTATAGAAAGGATTACCCAGGGAACTACCAACCTATCAGCCTCACCTCTGTGCTGGAGAAGATCATGGAGCAGATCCTCCTGGAAGCTACGCTAAAGCACATGGAAGAGAGGGAGGTGATACAGAAGAACCATGGCTTCACCAACGGCAGGCCATGCCTAACCAACTGTGTTGCTTTTTATGATGGTGTTAACTGCATCAGTCAACAAGGGAAGAGACACTGATGTCTTAATTCTGGACTTCAGTAAAGGCCTTTAACATGGTCCCCCACAACATCCTTTTCTCCAAATTGGAAAGTTATGGATTTGATGGGTGAACTCTTCAGAGGATGAGGAACTGGTTATGAGATTGAACCCGGAGAGTGGTAGTCAGTGGCTCAGTCTCTGAATGGAGATCAGTGATGAGTGATGTCCCTCAGAGGTCAGTACTGGGATCACTGCATTTAACATATTCATCAGTGGTGTCAACACTGGGATCAAGTGCACACTCAGCAAGTTTGTGGATGACACCAAGCTGTGTTGTATGGTTAACACACTGGATGGACAGGATGCCATCCAAACAGATCTAGATAGGCTTGAGCAAACAAAGCTAAGTGCAAGGTCTTGCACCTGGGACAGGGTAAGCCCTGCTATCAGTACAACTTGGAGGATAAAGCATAGCCCTGATGAAAAGGACATAGGGTTCCTGGTGGATGGCAAATGAGCCACCAATGTGCCCTTGCAGTTCAGAAAGCCAACCATATCCTGGGCTGCATCAAAAGAAGCATGGCCAGCAGGTCAAGGGTGATGATGCTATCCCTCTATTCTGCGCTGGTGAGGCCTCACCTGGAGTACTGTGTCTAGATATGGAGTCCTCAGTACAGGAGAGATGTGAACCTGTTAGAGTGCATCCAAACAAGGGATGGTCAAGTATTCACAACAATTATATTAACACTGTCTGATACTTTACATTGAGCACAAACAAAACTCAAGCTGACACAGAGTTCCAGAGTTGTTCTGGTACTCTTTCTGACTCATGTTGGCATATAATACACCTAGAAGCACTGCCTTAAAAAAATAACAATAGTAGTTCTACTCCATATGGGTCATCTTAAATGTACGTTTACTTCGCACATTCCCATGATTTTTTTCCAATAAAATACTATTCCCAGTGAGACTCTTGATAAGATAAACTCGCTAGTGAAAAACTCCAATTTGCTGGTGAACTGATATATTTTGGATGTTTCAGAACAGTGAAAATGAAGTATTTTGAACATGCTCAGTATGAATTTGTGTATTACCTGTGAGTACACAACTACAGTTTGGCCTGATCTCAGCCCTGCACCCACCACTCAGCAACAACTAAACATTGTATGCTATTAGGAATGACACATCTGACACCAGGACACAGTGAGGGTGCAGATCAATGCTAACTCACATTATGGCAAATAATTGTATGCATTTTAATACACTGGCTATAAGCAGTCATTTGAACTGTGAACAATATGCAGCCTTGGTTTCCATTTTGATAAAGGAATCTGAGAGCACGTCTAAAGATTGCTGAAGAACAGTAATCTTTTTTTTTTTTTTGCATATTTCCAACTCCATTTTCAGTTGACGTAAATAGATTACTTGTGAATTTTCAAATAGAACATACAGAATTGAAATCAGATATTCAACTCAAAGAAAGATCCAATCATGTCTCTCTATTAAACTCTCATAAGACCTATCTGATCAGAGAAAAATATCCCTCACTTCACAGCATCATCACTTTTTGGCAGTATGTATGTTTGTGAACAACTGTTTTTCAGAGTGAAGGACAGGAAGAGTAAAATGACATAAAAATCTCCAATGAACACCGAGAGAATTGCAATAGCTTCCATGGAACGACACTGATGTATTAATTTCACAAAAACAATGTTAAAAAACTCACTAGTTTTATGGTTTTTGTTGCTCTCTTTTATGTTTTGACTAAAAAAAATAAAATAAGTTTTGTTACTTACATACATTAACAGTATTATATAGACTTGATGACCTTGAAGGTCTTTTCCAACCTGAGCAATTCTATGATCCATGATCTATAAATTATATGTGGCTCAGGACTATTTATCTTCACTTAGTGCAGCCCAGGCAAACCAAAAGTTTGGACACCCACGATCCAGTCCAACCTTCAACCCATTACCACCATGCCCAGTAAACCATATCCCTAAGTACCACGTCTACATGTTTCTCTCACTTCCAGGGTTGGTGACTCAACCACCTCCCTGAGGAGCTTATTCCAATACCTCACCACCAAAAGAATTTTTTTTTTTTCCTAACCTCGAACCTGAACATCCCAGGGTACAACTTAGAGCCATTACCTCTCATCCTATCAACATGTAACTGGTAGAAGAAACCAACTCCCACCTCACCACAGTTGTAGTTGTAGAGACCAATAAGGTCTCCCCTGAGCCCCCTCTTCTCCAGATTAAACAATCCCAGTTCCCTCAGCCTCTCTTCATAAGACTTGTGCTCCAGACTCTTCATCAGCTTTGTTGCCCTTCCTGGGACATACTCCAAGGCCTCAATGTCTTTTTTATATTGAGAGGCCCAAAATCAAATGCAGTACTTGTGGTACAACTTCACCAGGGCTGAATACAGTCCTGCTGACTACCCTATTCCTGATATAAGCCAGGATGCCATCACCCTTTTTGCTATCTTGGCATACTGTTGGCTCCTATTCAGGTACCTGTTAGCTAACATCCCCAGATCTTTTTTTAATTCACAGTCTTCCATCCTCTCTGCCCCAAGCCTGTAGCAATCCATAAGGTTTTTATGGCTAAAGTGCCGGACACGGCACTTGATCTTCTCAAGCCTCATACAATTGGCCTCAGCCCATGAAGCCAAATTGTCCAGATCCCTCTGCAGGGCCTTCCCACCCTCCAGCAGATCAACACTTCTTCCTAGCTTGGTGTCATCTGTAGATCTTTTAGAAGTGCAGCCTACAGGCTCTTGTTCATCATTGGTGAAAATGCCAACAATAATGGTGGTAACTATGTTGAAAATCAGTGTTTTGTAGCTGAGAATGTAGCTCTATCACATGGTGTTATTGTGCTCTTGATCTGTTGTAGTTTCCATGGAAATAAAGAGGAGATACTACTTTCAGAGTGACCTATGTACAAAAACATTAACATTTTCAAATGTGGGATATTTATGAAGAATGTCATGTAAATTAGATACTCAATTTCCATCTAAAATCAAAGGTAGATTATATTCAAATTGTCTAAATTAATTCTAGTGACTCAACACAGCTAGTGTCCAAGCACAGAAACATTTATGTTTAATAGCACAGAAATAGAAATAGGAAAGACAGCAAAATGGTATGGTATTTTCCATGTGTACATGATCTAGGTATGCCAGTCATCCCTAAACCTCCAGAGCCAGCTCAAGAAGAGGAACTCTGTTTTACAGCTTAACTTCCCAGTAACAGAACAGTCTGTATATTCAGAATTCAGCTGTTCACTTTAACTACAGCTCAGTGTATGGTCGAGCTTGTATTTTCTATCTTCGTCCTCTAATACGAA
This sequence comes from Bambusicola thoracicus, assembly GCA_002909625.1. Classification (NCBI taxonomy): domain Eukaryota; kingdom Metazoa; phylum Chordata; class Aves; order Galliformes; family Phasianidae; genus Bambusicola; species Bambusicola thoracicus. The sequence continues at coordinate 11,578 of PPHD01007084.1, forward strand.
CTGAAGTTAAGGTGGAGTTATATAAAATTGAACTGAAACTTTAACACAGAACAGGCTACAGCTATGCTTTATTCTCTTTTAGCATTATTATACACTGTCATAGAATCAGAAAATATTCCAAGTTGGAATGGACCCATAAGGATTATGGAGTCCAACCCCCTGTCCACACAGGACCACCCAAAAATGAGACCATATGTCTGAGAGCATTGTCCAGATGCTTGTTTAACTCTGGCAAACTCTGTGCAATTATCATTTCCCTTGGGAGCCTGCTACAGTGCCTGACAGCCCTCTCAGTAAAGAATGTTTTCCTGATATCCAACTTGAACCTTCATTGCTGCAGCTTCATGCCACTTCCTCAGGTTCTATCGCAGGTCACCAGAGAGAGGAGGATCAGCACCTACCCCTCTGTTCCCACTCATGAGCAAGCCATAGCCACAGTCAGGTCTCCCATCAGTCTATCAGTCTCATCAGAGTCAAAAGCTCCTCCCAATCTAATATTGTCAGCAAACTTATATACTGATTTAAAAATATAAACTGATTTAAAAAGACCTTCCAGTCCTACATCCAAGTCATTTATTAAAAGATTATATAGAACTAGCCCTAAAACGGAGTCATGGAGAACCCCATTAGTGACCAGCTGCCAACCTGATGTAACACCATTTACTATGCATCTTTGGGCCTAAACCATCAACCAATTGCTCACCCAGCACATTACATTTTTGTCTAGCCGTATGCTATTTTGCGTTTTGTCACAAAAGATACTGTGAGAAACAGTAATGAAAGTTTTACCAAAATCCAAGGAGATAACATCAACTGGCTTCCCTTGGTCAACTAGATGGGTGACCTTGTCATGAAACAAACTTAAACAGGACCTTCCCCTCACAAACCCATTGTGGCTGTGACCAATGACTAACTTTGTTCTTTAGGTGCTTTTCTATAACTCCTAGCATAATTTTCTCCACAACTGTATAAGGCATTGAAGTGATACTGACTGGCCTGTAATTACCAGGCTTTTCTCTCTTGCCCTTCATGATAACCGGAACAATGTTTGCCAGCTTCCAGTCAAATGGGACCTGTCCACATTCCCAATACTGTTGAAAAATAATTGAGAGAGGTCTCATACTGACATTGGCCAGCTGTCTGAGTACCCTGCAAGAATCCCATTGGATAATTCTCATAGACATATATGCATCCACATGGAGCAGCAAATCCCACACAAGTTCAGTGTTGTCTAAGAATTGATCATCATCTCAGTCACAGTCTTCTAACTCAGGCCACCTGGAGTGCCAGAGCCCATCCTCAGTGTTGAAGACAAAGGTAAAGAAGTCATTAAACATCTCTACCTTGTGCAGGTCCCTGTTTGTAACATTACCATTTTCATCAAGTAAAGAAGCCATGCTCTCTTCGGTCCTCCTTTTGTTGTTAACACATTCAAAAAGAAAACCTTATTACTGTACCCCACAGTACTGGATAGCTTCAACTCTAACTGAGCTTTGGCCGCACCTAATTTCTCCTTATAACTCTGAACAGAATCCCTGCAGTCTTCCCCATGTCACCTGACCTTGCTTCCAGTGGCCATACACTTTCTTTTTCCATCTAAGCTCTGAAATAAGATCCCTGTTCAGCCAAGCTGGCCTTCTGCCCTCCCTGTTTGACTTCTAGCATTTTGGAATTGCCTGCTTCTGTGCTCTCAAGAGCAGAAGGTGGAATTTAAAACATGACCAGCACTGATGGACCCCAATGCTTCCAAAAGAAGTTTACCAGGGGATCTTATTAACAACTTTCCTGAATAGCCTGAAATCTGCTCTCCCTACATCCAGCATTGAGGCTTTGGTGACAGTTTTCCTCCTATCACTTACTTTAAATTCAAACACTTCATGGTCATTATGGCCAAGACATAGTAGTATTGAACTAGTTAATTTTTTAATCATGACTTCTTGCAGCAGTAGAAATATTGTTAAACTGAAGTCGTTGTTGCAATAAAAATTGCATAGATGTTCCCTAAACAAAAATGAGGAACAGAAACAAAGGATTCCAAACAAAAACATTTTCAGTACGTTCAAAAAAGGACCATAGATCTAATATGTTAGAAGAATAAAAGTTAGTTGCCAAAAGAAAAAAACGGTCTATTTCAAAAAAAACAAAAAAACAAACAACAAAAAAAACACAAGATCGCACTACATCAACTACATTGTGTTGTGAAAGAAAATGAGCCTGCTTAACTTCCAGAGACTGTTGACGATGGGAAAAAATGTGTATAACCACAACCAGAGTTTTCCAACAGCAATGCAGTACTCAAATAAAACTGTGTGGTAAATCAAAGAAACAGCAGAGGAAAAATATCATCCAGTTCTTAGTGAATCATCAAAAACTGTTGTCTGCCGCTAGACCAAACGTTTTAAGTCTTATCAGCTAAACAGTCTGTCCAAATAATTAAGTTCCCACTTAGAAGGCTAGAACTCAAGCACTATTTTCTCTTTTTAAACGATGTGTTCCTTTTCTGATTTGTACGTTAGAAAATATCACCTACTAACAGGATTACTAAGAGAAAATAATCTGCATCAGAAAACAGAATATGGATAATAAAAACTGAAAGATTCTTTTAATCTAAAGTATCGTATTAAAGCTCAGGTGAACTGCTACAAACTAAATGAATCTTATTAACACCTTTCTGCTTTTCCTGTTCACATGACAGGTTTGAAATGTATTATGAAGGCTTTCAGTATACACTGTGAATTTACCAGAAAAGCTTTTACGTTTCCATATACATTTTCCAGGTATTTATAAAGAAACCTGCAATAATAACAACTCACCTCCCAAAAACCTGCTTATATTTTTTCCACTCTATGACATTTGAAAAGCTGTGGCAATCAGGTGAAGCCCCTGGTGACATGAAAAAAGGTAACACCATACCCATTTTTAAGAAGAATGAAAAAGATGACTGCTGGAACTGCCAACCTATCAGTCACACCTCTGTACCAGGGATGATCATGGGACAGATCCTCCTGGAAGTTATTCTAAGGCACGTGGAAGGCAGGGACATGATACAGGAGAACCAGCATGGCTTCACCAAGGGCAAATTCCGCTTAACCAACCTAGTGGCCTTCTGTGATGGTGTCATTCAACCACTGGACAACGGAAGAGCCACTGATATCATCTATCTGGACTTCAGTAAGGCGTTTGACATAGTGCCCCACAACATCCTTCTCTCCAAAATGGAAAGATATGGATTTGATGGGTGGACTGTTCGATGGACAAAGAACTGGCTGCAGGATCGAGTCCAGAGAGTGGTGGTCAATGGCTCAGTGTCTGCATGGAGATCAGTGATGAGTGGTGCCCTTTTGGATCAGTGCTGGAGCCAAAACTTTTAATATCTTCATCAATGACATCGACAGCAAGTTTGCTGATAACACACCAAGCTGTGGGGTGCGGTCAACACACCAGAGGAATGGGATGCCATTCAGTGGGACCTAGACAGGCTTGAGCAGTAGGCCAAGGTGAATCTCATGAGGTTCAACAAATCCAAGTGCACAGCCTTGCACCTGGGTCAAGGCAAACCTCACTACCAATACAAGCTAGGTGATGTAAGGATTGAGTGTAGCCCTGCCGAAAAAGACTTGGGGGTACTGGTGGATGGGAAGCCAGACATGAGCCAGCAGTATGCCATCGCATCCTGGACTGCATCTAAAAAAGAGAGGCCAGCAGGGCAAGGGAGGTGATCCCGCCCCTCTACCCTGCGGTGGCAAGGCCTCACCAGGAGTATCACATCCAGATGTGGAGTCCTCAGTACAGGAGAGACATGGACCTATTGGAGCACACTAAAATGATGCATGGAATGAACACCTCTCCTATGAGGACAAGCTGAGTGAGATGCAGCTGTTCAGCCTGGAGAAGAGAAGGCTGAAGAGACCTGATAGTGACCTTTCAGTATTCAAAGGGAAAAATACAGGAAAGAAGGGGACAGACTCCTTAGCAGGGTCTGTGGTGATAGAACAAGGGGAACTGGCTTCAAGCTCAAAGAAAGTAGACTTAGGTTAGATATAAGGAAAAAATCTGTTACAGTGAGGGTGGTGAGGCACTGGAGCAGGTTACCTAGTGTTGTGGTTGATGCCCCATTCCTGGAGATTTTCAAGGTAAGGCTGGATAAGGCCCTGGGCAACCCGTTCTAGCTGTGGTGTCCCTGTTCTCTGCAGGGGAGTTAGATTAGATGGCATTTAAAGGTCCCTTCCAACTCTAAGGATTCTATGATTCTATCTTCCTATTCACTTGCTTTCATATGGTACAGATACCTGCAAGATAGGTCAAACTATGACTACAATTGGATAGCTTTTTTTGGAATGAATATTTACAACTGAAGAAAAACATAAGAGACTAATGAATTCCAGAGTTTCAAGCATCCCTTATCTATAGAACTAAAAAGATTTCAGAGAATGGAGTGGAAAAACTTATTGAACAAAAAAGATAAAGTCTGCATTCTGGTTCTGCCACATATCTTAAAATTATAAAACTGTATCTACATCTTGGTATTTTGTATTCTCTGAGAAACACAGATGTATTTTAAAAAAAAGTCCCAGGAGCTTTCCTTATTTCTATGGAATGTGAAATGAAATTTTTATGACGTGAAATGAAGATCACTATCAGGTTCCCCCACAGCCTCCTCTTCTCCAGGCTGAAGAGCCTCAATTCTCTCAGCCTGTCCCCGTAGGGGAGGTGCTCCAGCCCTCTGACCACCCTCGTGGCCCTTCTCTGGACCAACCCCGCAGCAACCTTCTTGTGCTGGGGGCCCCAGAACTGGATGCACTACTCCAGGTCTCCAAGTCTGTGCACATTCATAGCACAGGACTCAAGAATAATTTCAGTTAAAAGCCTTAACCCAAAAACTCACAACACTATCCCAGAATCATCACTACACTCTGCTTTTCAAGTCAATACAACTAATAACTGGCTGTTCCTACCAGAAGAAAAAAAGTCAGTGAGATGGACATCTGTACTCTGTATCTGCCAAACTTGCTCAGTGATATTGTCCTTTGTGTTGTAGAAGCCAAAGGAGAAAGACAAAAGCAATTGGCATTACAAGCAGTACAAGCTTCAAGAAATTAATTTTAACTTGCAGCTTTTAGAAGCATGATTCACTTTTGTTCTCTAATTTGATTTGACCGTATCCAGATGACAAGATACATGAGTTTTTCTAAAAAGTTAAAGGTTATGACTTTTTATCTGCCGCTCTTGAAAACAATAGAGAAATGGATGGATATTTGATGCATGATGCAGACTATTAAAACTACATTCCTGCTAATGTAAAAATCAGGTTTTGATTTGAAGACCCTAAAAATTCTTCAAACTCTGGAGCAGGCCTGCAGGTACTGAGAAGATTTGTTCAATATAAACATTCTTCACACAAAACATTGTTGAAAATACAAGCATACTGCAAGAAATGAAAGGAAATTACCTGGAGTATCTTGTAATTTTCTTGATGTGAAAGAGCTTTTTCTTTTTTCTCCTTCAAGAAATCCATTTCTTGAACACTATGCTTTTTAAGTAAATATTCTAATTCCTGTAAAGATTACAAAATATAGTAAGAGAAGTTAAAAATATTTGTGAACTGTGAAAATACAGATTTAGGTCATCATTCCAAGTAGCTTCAGTTCTGAAAACAATGACATCTTCTGTCATAAATTCAGAAGATACTTAAAGTCAAGTATTTCCATTTCTGTCTTTCTACAGTTGAAAACCTTATTAAGTACTTTTAGAAAATGGTTCCACTAAAAGGCACCTCCATCTCCAACATGACTAGAACCTTAACATAACCAACTCCCAGCATGAACCAAATAAGTGGAAGGAAAATGACACTGCTAACTACTAACTTCCACATTTATTTGCTGTACAAAAACCTAAAGACCATTTTTTTTCATGTAGCTGTTGCTCCTACTAAACTCTTCCTATAAATAGACTCTGGGCACCTTTCAGTTGCTCAAGAACAACTATTTTCTCCGCCACTCAAGAAGCCAATTAAGAAACAAATGACCTGCCAAATCACCAGGTAGTTATTAAATATATTTATATACACACATGTGTATATATGTGCAACTGAGACAGTCAAAAGGAGGACAAAAGGAGCAGTTATGCTTAGCTCACTCCTGCGTTTGGATGAAATAACAACAGCATCTGAGATTCAGTCTGATTCAAGCGTAGAGAAAGAAACAGAGTTTGCAGCACCTCTTCATGTAGAGCAGGCATGTCCAACCCACAGCCCATGGTCCACATGCAGTCCTGCCCAAACCCATACAGTGGCCTGCTCCCTCCCTGACACCATCATAGTGGTGGTTCTTCTCCACTGTGTGGCCTGGCACCCATCACCCAGCAACAACAGCGTGTGATGAGCACTGTTTGGGCTGAAATCAGCAGAAGGTGGGGTGAGGGGAGAGAGCGGAGTACACAGTGCAGTGTTAAGGCAAATAATTGTATGCATTTTGATACATTGGCTATACACATACCTTTGAACAGTGAACAACATGTAGCGCTGATTTCCATTTTGACAAAGGAAATTGTCAAAAGGTTTAATGATTGCTTAGAAAATCATCATCTTCTTTCATATATTTACAGCTACATTTTCAGTTGATGTAAATACATTACTTGCAAGTTTTCAAACAGAATATACGGAGTTACAATCAGACATTCAACTCAAAAAAAAAATCTGATCATGTGTCTTTACTAGACTTTTAAAAGACCTTTATGATGACAGAAAAATACCCCTTGCTTCACAATCACACCTTATTCATGTCACCACTTTTTTGGCAGTATGTATATTTCTGAACAACTGTTTTTAAGGGTAAAGGACAAGAGTGAATCTTCTTGATGAACAAACACAATGAGAGCTCACTAAGAAGTGCAAACATTTGCATTGAACCAGAGTGATGTATCAGTTTCACAAAAACAAAGCCAAATAGGCTCTTTTTTAATGTTTTAATAAAATAAAAATAAAAATGTAAAATAAGGTTTCTTAGTTATATAATACTGTTAAAGTATATGTGGCCCAAGGTAATTCCTCTTCACTCAATGAGGTCCAGGGAAGCCAGAAGGTTGGACACCCATGATGCAGTGCTTATCTCTTCGTGTATCTCTCCTATAATCTGTACTCATGCTACCCTTACTTCCTTTTCAGTATGCTCTTAACTTCCAGCAATATCAATCCACAGCAGACCTTCCCAATCTTGTCTTTAGTTACTCATCTTCATCTTCATTTTTATTTCCAACCAATCACTCCCTTTCTTCCCTAGCACACCTTGGTTGCTATTGATGAATGGTATTAAGAATACAACAAATTTATCTTTCTTATGGTAACAGACTTGGGCTGAGTTAATGTCTCAAAAACTAGGCAGGAAAAGATGTTGCAGTCACCTGCAGGATCACCTGTGAGAGACTGAGGTGTTGCCCAGCCTCCCCCCTGGAAGGTCCTAGAACAACAGACTGAGTATATGTGAACCAGATTATAAAAGGTATGAAAGCCACTGGAGGACCACAACTGTCAGCAGAGACCATAGCTGGACCCTCTTTTCTCCTTTTCACTTCACTTTCACTGTTATAATTCTGCTGAGTCCTAAGTAAATCTGTGACTTGTCTCAAGCAATTGAGATTAGTTCTGGTTACCAAACAGAGAATTAAAAAGTTAACCTCACCGTAGACCACCAAGAGGATAGGACACTTACTCTCCTGTGTCTCAGTGACCTTTGATTTACTCAGATACACAACAGTAAGCATAGTTCTGCTTGGTACTCTACAACACACAGTGCAGAAGCAATATGAAGAATTTAGTTACCAGATCTCCAAAGAGAAGTTAAAAACAAAAAAAAGGCATTATGTCCGTATAGACAGCCAAAGGCACTTGCCACTTCAAAGACCACACACACTCCCAAAACATTGTTCAGACTTCGTACCATATGGCTTTACACTGAGACATTTTGTCTTTCTAAATTCTGGCTCAATTTTGTTATTTTCTCTTAAAAAGCTTTGTAAATGTCAGATCCTTTTTTTTTTTTTTTTTTTTTTTACAAAAAAGACAAACATACCTTTTTAATTTTTAATTTTTCTTCTTCAGCAGCACAAAGATTGATTTCCAGGTTTGCTAGAGTTTGTTGAAGGCAGCTCTTTGATTCATCTGTTCTCTGTGTCTGAGCATCATCCATAGCAATGGATGATGTGACTAAAGACTTATCTTCTGTTAAATTCAAAGAGGCAACTGGAATATCTACTTGAATCTAATTTATAAGAAAAACAAAATGGTAAAGGAGATGGCAGAGAGAATTTAACATTCTGGTCAAGTTAAATTTCATTTCCAATTGATATTACAGGTCTTAATAAATGTAAACACAAAGGTAACTTATTTGTAATAGTACTTTGCTGAGATTAGCCATGTACCCTCTCACATGTATGATGTGCTAGCCAAAAAGAAAGCTCCAACAATGGAACAGTAGCTAGAAATTCTACTCGCATTCAGATCAATCCTTCACATCTCCTCTATTGCTTTTCAAGAAATACTCTGTTGAAGGCTTTTAAGAAGGAGGTTGACATCAGATATTTCAGTTCTGAATTAGGCCAAAACACTATAAAGAGGAGAAAAGGGGACAAGAGTGAAACAAAATCATTGGTCTCAAAGCATCAGGCTTACAGGGAAATAAACTCTCCGTGGATTAGTCATTCCTTGTTTTTCATCCAATGAAGAATACAAACAGTAGCCATAGAAAGTGAAGTGATTAAACAGATTTTAATTAAAATCAGAATACATTTTTTTAACCAAAATAAAAATAGTGAGACTACACCAACAGACTAAGAGTAACTGAAACATATCTTCAACAGTTAGCTAATGCTATTTCAGTAAATTGCATGAGTACAAGAACTGAAACAGAGGCTTCTTGAATATACTACCTAAGACAGAGAGAAAATTAACAATACCATATTTTCAGCAAAGCATAAATTAGGTGAAATTTTAAATATTTCATGGTACAATTAACAAAAGACAAGGCTTCATTTTCTTTCCCTAATTGAAAAAAATATATCAAACACCTTACTTGTTTATGTAGCTTCAAAGGAATTTCAAAGGAAAAAGGTAGTACATTAATTTCAGCTACCTGTTTTCTAACAACTTTTTGAAAGCTAACAGCACTTCAGATTTGGGGAGGGGTAGCAAAGGAATATCTCAGTATGTTTTTTAGGAGAGGATTGAATGATATGATGCAATCCATTCCCCCAAAACATTTTAATAAAGCAATCACTAAAGTAATCAACTGACTTTTTGATTATTAGATTCAATGAAAAACAAGCACGAACAGCAGAGATCTTGATTGTACATGAATGTGTAAGATCCAGAATATAAAACAGACAGAAAGAAAGCTGCAGTTTGCACTCTCAATTCACTTTCTGTCAGAAACAAAAAGAAGCTAGATGTAGCCTGGGACCCCAAAATAAGGACAAGGACCTGTTACCCAGGGTCAAAAAGAGAAGAGAAGGCCAAAAGAAAGATCGAAGGGCTGGAGCACCTCTCCAATGAAGTCAGGCTGAGGGAACTGGGCTTGTGCAGCCTGGAGAAAAGAAGGATCCAGTGAGACCGCTTCACAGCCTAGAAGTATTTAATGGCGGCCTACAGGAAAGATGGGGAGGGACTCTTTTAACAGCAAGTGTAGTGATAGAACAAAGAATAATAGTTTCAAACTAGAAGAGCGTAGATTTAAACAAGATATTAGAAATGAGTTATTTACTCAGAGGGTGGTGAGGCACTGGCACACAATGCCCAGAAAAGCTATGAATACCTCGCTTCTAGAGGTGTTCAAGGCCAGGTTGTATGGGGTTTGGGCAACCTGATCCACTGGGAAACGGGCCTGCCCAGGGCTGGGGGGTTGGAATTAGATGATCTTTAAGGTCCCTTCCAAACCAAATCATTCTATTATTCTTCGAGTCTCTGAATTTAAGAAAAAAAGTAAAATTAACTCTAATTAAGGGGAAAAATAAATGTTAATACTCTAACTGTAATATCACTTAAGAATTAAACAGAAGTATATCTTCACAGATTTAACAGCAATGTATACAAACACACATATATGTTTACAGAAATTTTTTGCTACTGTTTCCTGTTTTCATTCCTAGTACTATAAACATGCCTTTAATATACTTATTACTCTTGCAGTCCATACCAAACCAGTATGGAATCTCTCAATTAGAAGACTTAAACACTATTTTCTTAAGTCCCACACTCCTAAAGAATAAAAAATTATTTTACTTGAGAATCTAAATCACAAAAATCATCAAAGGGCCAGCATTTGTTCTTAAAACACAAAGTAAATTCGTATTGAAAAAAGGTAATGCTAAGATATTAAATACATCAAGTTCTCACGTTGAAATACAGATTGTGATTGCTGTTTTACCTGTTCTTCAGGAACAGTTGAGTGTATCACATTGTTGACTTTCTGAATAGATGTTGCAACGTTATCACTTGATGAAGTGAATGAATCAGAAGGATCCAGGAAGGATGAAGGCACACAGCGCTCCAGAAGAACATCAGGAGAAACATTCTGAGATATATGGACTTCAAACTCTAATGCAAGAAATAGAAACAGAAAAAGAACAAACAACTTGAAGACGCATTCAAAAATTATGTTTCTGAAATCTAAACATAACACAATAACAAAAAGTTTAAGGAGTTGTAGTCAAATAAGACCACGTAACTTTCACAAACTAATTGCACTGAAATGTAACTCCATACAAAGTTCTTTTATTTTTAAGTACTCCCATGATAACAACATGCAAATTTATACAATCACACTAAATTTAGACTTGCAACTTACACAGAGATTTCAGAACGCAACTGCCATCAAAAATAGCAGTCTTAACTATTGTCTCTTCTCAGAGCCTTTCAGTTTCATCATGATCTCAGATCAGTTTAAGTCAACGGTAAAACCATATTTGCAAGTTCCAAACTTTTATAAATTTTTACCAAGGCACTTGATAAAAGCAAGTTTTCATTTTAGTACAGATCAAAAAAGATAACAATATAGTTATCTTTTGATAGCAAGTTAATAGCTTTATAGCTAGTAAGGCAAAAATGTAATTAAATATTGGTGTGAGTTCTTTCATTGCAATTGCCATTTATGCTATAAGAAAAGGAACAGAGGATATTTACCAACTCTGTACTACAGAATCTAGAGCACTTTTATGACAGATTCAGATACACACTAACTAAAAAGAAATCCTTGTTTACTTTTTTTAATTGAACAACAAAATCCTACGATCTTTTATTTTCACAATTCTGAGGTTCAACTTCTACTGCCATACCACCAAAATCCACCTCTGATGTTGCTGGCTAACATAATAAAATTGGAGATATTTCCTTTGGAATATTTATGTCAGCCCAAGCAGTCAGGTCCATGAAGTATTTCATGAAAGAAAAAAAACTACTAAAAATAACATTTTCTTTGAAATCATTTAATGACTACATGTTGACAGTACTATCCTGAAACTTCTGACATAAAGAGGCCTTTCTGCTTGAGTTAAGCATGTCTGTGCAACCAAAAAGTATATGCAGTTGCATTAGAAAAAGTAGCTCACATTAATATATCTGGTGAACCGTAGAGATTACCTGAGGAAGGCTCAGATTCTCAAAATCATCACTGAATGAATTTCATTCATACGTATACACAGAACAAGTAAACATATACATTGGCCTAAAGGCACTCAAAATGACAAATCTGTTCCTTGTATCAAGTACACCATGTTCCACCTTCTTTACCTCCCCCATTTTGGGATTCAGGTTAAGAAAGATGCAAACCTTTATCTACCAAAAGAAAGAAGAAAGACTACATAACAGAAAATCATCAGGGTGTTAAACAAAGCAAGAATGTATTTGGACACATGGAGAGGAAAAAAAACAAACAAAAAGGAAACTGGATAAAAATTCTATAGTACATTTCAATAATTAAAAAAAAAAAAAAAAAAAAAAAAA
>PPHD01007085.1:0-10051 GCA_002909625.1 Bambusicola thoracicus
CTAGTCCTATCACTAGCCACATGAGAGAAGAGGCTGACCCCCAGCTCACTACAACCTCCCTTCAGGTAGTTATAGAGAGCAATAAGGTCTCCCCTGAGCCTCATCTTCTCTACACTGAACAATCCCAGCTCCTTCAGCCGCTACTCATAAGGCCTGTGCTCCAGACCCCTCACCAGCTTTGTTGCCCTCCTCTGGACACGCTCCAGGGTCTCAATGTCTTTCTTACAGTGAAGGGCCCAAAACTGGACACAGTACTCAAGGTGCAGCCTCACCAGTGCTGAGTACAGAGGGATAATTACTTCCCTCTTCCTGCTGGCCACACTATTTCTGATACAAGCCAGGATGCCATTGGCCTTCTTGGCCACCTGGGCACACTGCTGGCTCATGTTCATTTGAAAATCTGTCTTTCTTTATAGCTCCCTTTCTTGAAATCAGATATCAATATGCTTGATCTATTTTTCCCATTCTCTTGCACCACACTCTTAAAAGGAATCGTACTACAGTTTCCATTACAGCACACGCTTTCCCACTGATCTGCCTTGGACCATGATCTTTGCATCTTTTCAGGGCAAAAATTCCAAATATTCTCTTTTTCTATGAGCTTTAAGACAAGCTGATACAGTAAAGTGTTACTACCTGAGTCTGAACTTATCTCTACATCACATCCACAAGGCACTGCTTGAGTCTACTGAAATATTTGAAATCTCCTTCTATCACTCCTTTTCTGATACATGTAGTTTGTCCAATCTTATTTCACATTTTCTGATCATTATCTTCATCATGATAGAAAGCTGATAGTGCAACCCTCAGACATGTTTTACTATCAGGAACCTGCAATTCAACCCACATCTTCTCTCTCCTAGTCTTTCTCCTTTCCTATAACGCCACAATACTGTTTATATAATGCCTTGATGACAGCGTCATCCTTACATTTGTACATCCCACTAGATTCCTGAAATACTGACATTCTAGTAGCAGTGTTCTTCTTCCACCAGATCTCTCAGATGTCTGTTATTACTAGATGGTCTTTTGGTGCCTGTACTGTGTCTAGGTGGCAGAAGGAGGGCTGCAGAGTCATCAGTGTGAAGAAGAGGAGAATCTCAAGACTCACGCAGCGTAAGTAGTCAGCCAGTAGCCACAGCAGTCAAGAAAAGACTAATAACAACCAAAATGCTTTATCATTATTTACTAGTCATAGGCATACTGAGATAAGCACGAACACAAAAAACAGCATGTGAAAGTTACGTATCATTAGACAGACCTGGTGGTTCTTGTCCCACTGAAGAATTTCTACTCTAACTTTTATCTTGGACATGTTATGCTTGACAGAGCCATACTTACTACTATAGAGGAGCAAAAATTTTGCAAAGAAATAAAATAAAAACTTGAGGAAAGCTTTGGAAGAGACAATTTGAGGTAGATGAAAGTCTGACCAGATTAGAAGACACTTCTAGTCATTTTCAGTGGAAATTTAGGTGTTTTTTTTCCATAGAACTCAAATACCACTAGGGTGCATAAACAAAACAAAATCAAATAACTATCAACAAATTTTATAATTAATGTAAAATAAAAGTAGAAGAGGTTGTGGTGAGGTGGGGATCGGCCTCTTCACTCATGTAACTAGCAATAGGACTAGAGGGAATGGCCTGAAGTTGCACCAGGGGAGATTCAGATTGGACATTAAATACTTCTCTGAGAGAGTGGTCAGGTGTTGGAATGGGCTGCTCAGGGGGGCGGTGGACTTGCCATCCCTGTAGGAGTTCAAGAAATGTTTAGATATTGTACTGAGGGAAATGGTTTAGTGGGTAATATTGGTAGTAGTTGGATACTTGGACTGGATGATCTTGGAGGTCATTTCCAACCTTGTGATTTTCTACGATTCTATATATTATGGAAGTGGAAAGAACATAAAGGGTTTTGTAAGTGGTATTGAACGCTCCAAAACTGCAGATATGTGAAAAAGTATGTTTTTTAAAGTAGAGACCAATACCATCCTTCTCTTGATGCCAACTTTATTACTCTTTTCCACTTTATAACTTCTACTTATACTGAGTCCTTTGAGTCTTAAACTGCTTTTTCTGCATGTCTAGCTTCTTGTTACAAAACCTTCCTCCCTCAGTTCTTTGACAGCACATCAACCAACAAATCTCACTTGTGACAAACTCTAATGATTGAACCACATATCTTGATTCCTCTCAGTACCTCAATACATTTCTGATTCAATACAAACTTTACTGTTATTACCTCATCTTGCCTTTTACTGTCTCTTTTCATCCATCAAGCATAAAATACATGTCACTCCTACAATCATCAGATTTGAAAGGCCAGAGAAGGACGAGAATAGCAATATTAACTGTAGTCTCTAGACTACTTTTTAACTATTATGGCTTGGGAAATACTAATTTATTTCAAATTCCTAACTCTTGCACCAGAAAATCTTTAGGCTAGTTGTAGTAACATACTTGAGAAAACAGCGAGGCAACTATTTGCTTAAAAAACTACACATCAGGAGCTAGAGATATACCTTAGCCATATATTGGAACAATTAGCATAATGTTGGTTACAAATATGCTCAAAAACCCTTTTGTGGTGGATGTTAGAACTCATTGGGGTCAATATTGCTTTGACAGTATAATCATGTCAAACATGGTCATTATCATAACTCCAACTTAAAGAAGGTCAGATTTAGAATATTGTCAGTGCAAGTAATTTTACTGGGCACAGTAAATGGCCACAGATGTAATGTAGTAAGGGCAGCAAATGGATAGAGAGTTGATTAGAGGATTGGAACATCTTCCATGCAGGAAAAAGCTGAGAAAAATGTGACTGTAATCTGGAGGAGAGAAGGGTAAGGGGAGTCTCTCCAGTGTGGGGGATAATACCTGAGCAACCTGTCCTACTAAGCTGACACTTCTTCAGGTATGGAGGTTGGACTAGGTGATCTCCAAAGGCCCTTTCCAAACTCAGCCATTCTGCAATTCTGCGATTCTAGACATCACCTTCCAAATACAGTTAAAAAATAATATGGATTTGAAATAAGTTTTTCTATATACAGTGAGTTGATAACAGACATGAAAATGTTTAGGTCTACCACAGAATCTTTGAAAATAATTACCCCCCAAATTATATTAATTATATTAAAGTGGATGACTGGAAAACAAAAAATGTGTTAATCTATTTTTGTCACCAGACCTCTTTTGTACATAACACATGGGCAGTCAGATAGTATTAGGGCCAAAAAGATTTGCATTCAAAGGAAAAGCAAATTGAATAACATAGTTTGTAGTGCTGAGCAGGTCATTTAAACACCACAGATGAATTTTAGCTTTTGCTTGCAGAGTTGAAGATCAACACCATCATTTATTTGTCTGACATTCTAATAGAGCTTTGTCTGGGAGAATTCTTCAAGCTAATGCATCATGTGAACACTAAAGCATTAAGTTTGCAATACAGTTTTCTAGGATAGACCTCTGTATCTGGCAAAATAGTAGCAATCCATTAACATCAGTTGTGTGCTGCACACATGCAGGACTCTGCACTGAAGAAAAAATAAATACTGGGCCAGTGCCATAAGATTTCTTATTCTACAACTTTTAGAAGAAATGCTGTTCACATATTTAAAATGTGGTTTATATTTAGTCTGCTCTTACAGCTTTTACACTTCTTCTAGTACATATCCAAACCCTTAAAGCTGTTTATGCAGTAATAATAGTGTATATAAAGAGAAGCAGAAAGAGTTTACACTGCTAGACTTTATACTGTTAAAGAAAGGAAGCATTCTATTTGTAGTGATTTGACTGTCTGCAATAGAATAATTTTTCCACTCTGTTTAAATGAACAAAAAGATATTGATCTGTCTGGAAATAAGCCACTGCCTTTCCAGCAATTCTGCTCTGCTAGAATTGTCCAGTCTTCAAGTTGTCATTTATTTAGTTAAATTTTTTAAGAATGAGGCTGAAAATGGAAATAAGAAAGCATCCTCTCATGTATACACCGGTTTGTATCTACACTAGGGAATGGCACTTTACGTTTGCCTCAGTGTGTAAGTTACAGGCTGTCAACAGCAAGCTCAAGACTAGCACTCTGTAGAAGGTAGAAGTGTGGCTTCTTTGAAGTTGCTCATAGTTTCCATCAACATCAGAAAAGTTTCAAGCTTATGACAAGATAGCAGTATTCTCTGAGAGAAAGTAATGGATATCTGCAAAAAGCAGATGAAGCTTACTCAGGAGGAAGGATACCAAGAAAGGCATGTTTCACTATTTTCACTGAGTAGCAACACTGAAAGCACCAGTTTGCATAGCCAAACTTCAACAAGATAACAACAGGCCAGGAAGAAGAATCTATTATTAATTCTATTAACTCAAAAACACAGGACAGATGATAATTAAGCATTTCTAAATCAACTGACTATTCTAGACCATTGTGAAAAGACTTACAGAGAGAATCTCTAAAGAAAAATGCAGGCAGGTATAAAAACAAGATCATGACCTGCAGTAACTGTTTGTATCGTGAAGGTTATCTCAAATTGTAACAGAATGTGGGACTTGATTCTTTATATCTGCTGCCCTAAATGCATTTGTCCCTGAGGTAAAATAGGAAGACATTCATGCCAAATGCTGAAACAAAGTATGCTTGTGCATAAAACACGAGTCAAATAATTCCATGGGAGGACAACCTTTTTGCAAGAATTTTCAAGTCATGTTGGCAAGGTCAATATCTGCAGAATGTAAGTTACTGCTTCTTTTTATTTTGAGTTATTAAGCTGTGGGTGGATTTAAAATATATATTGAATACTCTCTCAAATGTTTCATAGTAACATTTTTATACTGAAAAAAGCAAGAGAGGCTATTTAATTTGTGATATCACTACCAACATCTTTACCTTATTTTTTTTCTCAATATAAACTATAACAAGAAGTATTATTTAAGAATATATATGTATCGACCAATTCCATCCTTATCTACATCTTTAGTCCAAGAGTTCTCTAATCATCATGGAAAGCAGATGGATGTGTCATTTAAAAAAAACTACTAAAGAAGTAATTTCAGTAAGGTGTTTGATTTATTTTCATTCTTTGAGATAATTTACTTGCTTTTATGGCAAGGAGCTACTGATTCTCTTCTATTTCATCTGAATACTAACATATTAGATAGCATACATACACTGAGGAATACCCTTGGTTCTGTATAGAAAATCAGATATTTGTACATATACTTATAAGGATATGGGACAAATACACATCATATTTCTCTTAGTAAAGTGTGTGGAAATACACTTTATGATCAGCATGTCCAAAATTCAGACAGAAAGCTTAATGGTCTTGAATCATGCATCTTTATTAGATAAGAGGGAAATAAGGATCAGAATCCTGCTGTTGTTTCTATGGTTGTTCCAAAGGATGGCCTGGAACTCATTTGTTAATGACCATGCAATTATTCAACATATTTGTAATGATTTAAATTATTTTTTCTCATGAATATTTATATATGCATATGTATTTTGGAATTCATTAAAGCAGATCATAAAAGATTCTATAACAAGCTTCACATTCCATCATTGCCCTGGAATTATGTTTTACTTAGGGCAAAATTTGTAAAAGGTACTTAGACATTCTTAGCTTTAATCATATAAACAACCACTTCTTACCTCCTTCCTGGGCTAACATGCTTTAAATCAGACTTGGACTTGGGTGCTTTTCTGGATTTTTGCACACTCTCTCACTTCATAAAACAGAAGTTTCATATTGCAAAAAATATAGACAAAGTGCTGTGGGTTGATACACATAATTGCTCACTCATACTCAGTGGGATGGAGGAGAAAACAAGAGGAAAAACTGAAGAGAAAAGGAAGAAAAGAGAAATTATATAAAAGAATTGTAGGGAAGAGTAATATATAATGAGTAGAGCTCTTGAAGACTGTGTTACTAACTCCATTATAAAGTGCTACACTGCATGACCAGGAGGTAGTGATAAATTACACATAAAAGACAGAACTGAAAAATGTAGTGCATTTCAACAGTTAGCTTTCAGTACTATTCTCTACAAAAGCCCTGCTAAATTATAGAAGCAGCAGTTCTTAGAAGGAGTGCACATTTTTTCTTCATGAAATATTTGAGCACCAAGGAATCTCTACTAAACATGGGTATATAGCATGTGTTATTGTGTTTCAGATGTTCCACAGTGACACCAATACTGTTGATTAATCTCAACTTCCTATTCAAAGCATTTAATGACATCGACAGTGTGATTGAGTACACCTTCAGTAAGTCTGCGGACAACACCAAGCTGTGTGATGAGGTTGACACACTTGAAGGATGGGATGCCATCCAGAGAGACCCATTCAGGCTTGAGCAGTGGGCCCTGGTAAACCTCACGAGGTTCAGCAATTCCAAGTCCTGTACCTGGGTCATGGAAATCCCTACAATCAATACAAGTTGAAGAATGAAAGGATTGAACTTCCCTGCCAAAAGGACTAGTCAGTACTGGTTGATTGTAAGCTACACATGAGCCTGCACTGTGCACTTGCAGCCCAGAAAGCCAACCATAACCTGGGCAGCATCAAAAGGAGTGTAGCCAGCAGATCAATGGAGAGGATCTGTCCATCTACTCTGCACTGGTGAGGCCTCACCTGGAGTACTGCATCCAGATGTAGAGTCCTCAGTACAGGACAGATGGACCTGCTGGAGTGCATCCAGAGAAGGGCCAAAAAATGATCCAAAGGATGGAGGACAGGCTGAGAGAGCTGGGGCTGTTCAGCCTGGAAAACAGAAGACTCTGCAGAGACCTGGTAGTGGTCTTTCAGAATCCAAGGGGGGACCATTAGAAAGAAGGAGACAGATCCTTTAGAAGGCTCTATTTTGATAGGATGAAAGGAAATGGTTTCAAACTAAAACAGGAGAAATTAAGATTGGAAAAAAGTATTTTACAATAAGGGTGGTGAGCCAGAGGAACAAGGGTTGCCCAGGTATGTGGTGGAAGTCCCATCTCTGGAGACATTCAAGATCAGGCAGCAACAGGCCCTTAGCAGTGTGACCAAGATGCAGATGTTCCTATTCATTGCAGGGTTGCTGGACAAGACGACTTTAAGTGTCCCTTCCAACTCAAATGATTCTATGATTATAAAAAGCATAAGCTTTTAAGCTTAATAGTCTTGTGAGTCTTTGAACGGATATCTTACTGCTTCATGGATTTGTCTTATCTTAAAAAAATTAAAAAAATCCTGTGAAATCTTACCAGCCATTTTCACCTTGAAAAAACAATGAAATTGAATTGCTTCAGCGCTGAATTACAGTGGTGTCTATCATCTGGTGATCAAGATATTTTCTTTTCTTTCTAAATCAGCCCTTGAGTTAGAGCAGACATTTATGATTATTTCTAAATGTAATATGTTTTTTTGTCCTAGTATTATTTTCTTACGCTCCTTCCTATGTTATGTACTTTCAGTCCTCTGTTGCTAAAATGTCAAACAGTTTTGCATCATGAACAGATTTAATTAACACATTTCCACTTTTAAAACTAATGTGACAGTACAGGAGAGATTCACTTTGGTTTTAACAAGCTCATTCTCCAATAGCAGCACTTCATGCTACTGTTTGTTTCTCATTACCCCTGTTCACTTGCCAGCCACTTTGGCTTTTCTTGCTCAAAGATAGCATTTATCTTCTGAAAAATGTCATCATTCAGAAAAGCACATGCAGACAGGGCCCTTTTTAGTTAAATAATGCTTTGTTTACCAGTTTAAATGGCTTTAAAAAAGTATTTTTGTTACACTGTTCTTTGGACCATCAGGCAACACTTGCAAATTCAGTTTGAAGGTTCAAGTCACATTTCTTTTTAAAATAGAATTAGAATGATAAAATGCTTCATTTTCATCCTTAAGTATTTTAAACTGTTCTTTCCTAACAAATTAATGTTAAAATATAAATCAAAGAAAAAGTTTTCATGAAAATAGCTATGCTTTCCTACATTTATAATGCATTCAAAAGGAGCAGAGACATTTATAATTGTTATTCAAAAACAATTTAAGCAGAAAGCTAAATTATGGTACAGCTAGTCTCAAAGGAGAAGCCTAGTTTACTCACAGTATTGCAACTCCTTCAGAAAAACAAATGGAGCAGACTTTTTTGTTAACTTATACAACTTCTTCCACCAATATATTTAAATAACATGCAGAAAGAAAGAGATAAGATAAAACACCCTAAAGATCACAACACCAACTGGCTGTTTAAAACTTTGGATCACATTTGAAGCAAATAATGTAATTGATCTGATCCTCTAAAACCCTTCTAATTAAAAGAGTCTCCCTAAATCTATTGCGTTATTTCCAATAATACACTCACAATAGCAAAGAGATCTAATAAGTATGTTGATGACCTATTTGTTGGCTTTTTTTGTTTGCTTTTTTGGAACATCTTGTTACTTTTCAACTCAGAGACATGATCTAATAAATCTTACAAAATAAAATTACTGATTTTCTCATAGGAACAATAGGTAAGGTACAAGTGACAAAATCAGAAATATACTTTTTTCTCTTCCCCCCACACCCCTCCCCCCCAGAAGTCTTGTATTCCCTGGCAGTAAGACTGATACTGTTTTATCTGACTGAAAGAAAGGAAGCTCAGATCTCAGGTAAGTATCATACTCCAAACATCCCATGCTGAGCCTCGGCCTGTTCTGAGCAAGCACTTTTTCCTTAGATGAGTCCTGCTCCTCTTGCTTACTTATTGTTTTAGTTTATGCCTCTTGTTTTTCACTCTCCCAACAAATACCACTGCAAAGAGCTTTGCTTTGTGTCGACAACCATTCCTGATTGCTAAGGGGCTGCAGTTATGTTTCCCTGAAGCCATCTCTTCTCCAGGCTGAACAAGTTCAAGTTCTCTCAGTCTCTCCTCACAAGACAAATACTCCACACCCCATTAGCCTGGAGACTCTTCCCTGTACTTGCTGCAATTTATCTGTATCTTCCCATTAGGAAGTGACCCAAAACTGTTTGCAGGATGCTAGATGGAGCCTCGTAAGTGCTGAGGAGAGGGGGACAATTATTCCCCTGGATTTGTTGTGCTCCTGTTTTTAAAGACACTATTGGTCTTTGCTGCTAGGATACACAATTGGCTCGTGTTCAGCTTGCCATCTTCCAGTACCCCTAGGACATTCTTAGTAGACCTATTTCCCTGCCAGACAAACCTCAGTTTCTGTCATTATTTCAGAGATTGTGCAAGGCTGTGACCACATACAGAGCTCTAGTTTCTCCTGTTTATTTCACAGGCAGCATGAATTTGAGCACATATTCTAGAGGTAGGCATCTTTTCACCCTATGTTAACATTCTCGAGGCCATGAACCCATCATCAGGAAACCTTAATATTTTCCCCAAGAGAACCATGTGGATGAACAGCAGAAAACAATAGTCCGAAGACTAGACAAGTTTTGACAGTGTCCATAAACATTCTTGACTGTGTCCGGCAAGCACATAACTTCCTAAACAACATATCAGCTTGAACCGTGGGATACCAATCCTCCTGAGAAAGGAATCACTTGCTACTATTACTTCTTGGTGCTGAAATGTCCCAGGCTTAGTTAGCTATGGTGTCTTTCCAGACAGAACTTTCACTCCAGGGCAGTGAACTTCTTCTGTGGTGGCTGATCTTCAGGTGGAGAAGGAACCTGCCTCACATTGCAAGAATTCACAAGCTTCTAGCCTTTCTCAACCTGAGACTGTCCATTTACCACCGAATCAAGGACAGGCTCTAGTTATTCCTCCATCTGCACAGTTAGGGAACTCTGGCTTTTGCATCTTCAGAGTCTCAGTGGCTGTTAATTGTGAAAGTCTTTTATTGCCATTTTCCCCAAAGCTATGCAGCCTGCTGACCTCTTCCTACATCACCTTTACTGAGAAAGCTATGCAGCCTGCTGACCTCTTCCTACATCACCTTTACTGAGCCATACAAATCTTCAGCCAGTTCTTAACACCCACAAGCAAAGATCCCATCTCCCCTGATCCTAGCAGGATTGAACTCTATAGCCCGAGACATGGAAAGGTGCATCATCCCTCCTC
>PPHD01007085.1:10071-23565 GCA_002909625.1 Bambusicola thoracicus
CCAGGGCAGTGAACTTCTTCTGTGGTGGCTGATCTTCAGGTGGAGAAGGAACCTGCCTCACATTGCAAGAATTCACAAGCTTCTAGCCTTTCTCAACCTGAGACTGTCCATTTACCACCGAATCAAGGACAGGCTCTAGTTATTCCTCCATCTGCACAGTTAGGGAACTCTGGCTTTTGCATCTTCAGAGTCTCAGTGGCTGTTAATTGTGAAAGTCTTTTATTGCCATTTTCCCCAAAGCTATGCAGCCTGCTGACCTCTTCCTACATCACCTTTACTGAGCCATACAAATCTTCAGCCAGTTCTTAACAACCACAAGCAAAGATCCCATCTCCCCTGATCCTAGCAGGATTGAACTCTATAGCCCGAGACATGGAAAGGTGCATCATCCCTCCTCAGCTCTGCCTGAGACAAGGTCCATGTTGCACCATGGGCCTTTTTTTACGTGAATTTTTTCTCTTGCCTAGGCTTTAGGGTCTGAATATAGATTCTCTGATCTTAGCTTTCTCCTATTTGAAAAGGAAACCTACTGGGTCACAAAAACATCCTCTATAAAACGTAGAGTACAGAGCATTTGCAGTTAACAAATCCAGCAGGACTTTCATGACCAGATATTTATCCCCATTGAGTATTCTTTTGATGTGGCTTTCGCTGCAACCTGATATTTTCTGGAAGAAGTAATGTGTTTTTAAAATTAGATTAAAAGGCAAAGCCTACAGTGTTTGTCAGCATCCCTCTGAGACCCATTTTATCAGCTCATTATGAGGTCAGATGAAACAGATTCTTAGTACAATGCATTTTTTGATTGGATAAGCATTAAAGCACTACTGGGAAGAAAATGTCTCCTGTCATATACTGTGACGTAATTTGTTCAGTTACTGATACTTTCATCATTTTCTCTCTTGCATATTCTTGTATAGTAGTTGCTAACCGGCTGCACAAACTGCATCTGTCAGACTGCACAGTGCATTTCCTAATAACTGGCTAGTATCAACAAAGAGGAACAAATTCTATCAGCCAGAAAATCATAGAATGGTTTGGGTTGGAAAGGATGCTTAGAGTCTATCAACTTCAAAACCCCTATCACTGACATGGATATCTATCACCAGACCAGGCTGCCCAAAACCCCATCCAACCTAGCCTTGAGCATTTCCAGGGATGGGGCATCTGCAGCTTCTCTGGGCAACAAATTCCAGTGCCTCATCACTCATTATAAAAAAAATCTTCCTTATATCCAACCTAATTCCACCCTCTTTAAGCTTAAAACCATTATGCTTTATTATGTCACTACAGGTCCTGGTAAAATGCCATTCTCTATCTTTCATATAAGCTTTTTTTTTTGCATTGAAATGTCATAATGTTTCCCTGGAACTTTATCTTTCCAGGCTAAATAAATCTTGATACTTAATATCATCAGTAGCAGTTCAGTGTTAATTCCTATGTTCTATCTGACTTTTAATAGCTGATCTGTTTCTAACTATGTATCTATAAATACAGAAGATAAATTTTAAAACCGATAATGCACATGAAGACCTAAACTTTCATATGGCAATTTTCTAATAAACTTCAATAATTCAGTTTTGTGTGAAAACATCCTCATTCCTAACACAGATTTGGCCACTCTATTCAGCGCACTTGGCAGCTGCTCCAAGCACCCTTGTACTGAAAAGTACTTTGATATTTGGCAGTACAGAATACATAGGTAGATACCAGCTCTTTGTCTTTTCTTACTTAACTAATGAAAGGACACAGACGGCTAGAAGCATACACATTTAAACAGAGAAAGCAGTCAACACATTGGACATATCAGAGAATAAGATGCTTTTCTATTTATTTGAAACATAAAAGTGGAAAAATATAGAAAAATAAAAAATGTAACTCATGGACCTCTATACAATTTTTGTTAGTTACTGTATGTAATATAGTTATACCTTGTGCACAAATTAGTAATCAGAAAGATAATCCAAATGAATGTAATGCATGCTATATGTGTGCGCATCATAACCATCACATCTTCTATTTTCAAAAATTTGCTGTTGAAATTCATTATTATACTGAACATATTTATTGACATTTAGATAAAATACTTATTTCTAGGCATTTTTAATATCTGCACGCTATTCAACATAGAAATTTTTCTGCTAATTCCACCCTCAACGTTCTAACTTTCAGTTCAGTTTGGAAATATCTTTCACAAAAACATCAAAAGGGAATTTTCTCCCTCACCAAAGCTAACAGAAGCTTTGGAAGCTGCCCCCAAGGAACAAAAAAGACTCTTCCTCCCTGTTGGTATAGTCTAACTGTATTAAATAAATCTTCTGATGCTGGCTTACTTTTATTCATGCTAGAATAAATCTAGTGTCATTCCAATTACGTTGAACTAAAACAGACTAAATCTGTAAAGGAACGAAAAATAGTGTCTCTTACTGTTAACATATCTTAAATAACAGTAGAAGGTCTTAGTTTCCTATCTACTAAAGGTTTGCACTGAAATTGAAACAGGTCTATCTCCATGAGTTTCAACACAGTTGTCTGGAGAGAAATTAGGCTAACAGAAATCAATGTGATATTACACATTGAGTGAAAATAAAGGACATAAATACATGCCTTGTAGGAAGAAATTCTAATGGGAAACAGTTAAGAACCCACATGACTGAGCAATTATTTATTCAAACTGAATAGGAAAATGAAGTATCAGTATTTCCACCCACGCAGTATTATCCAACCAAGAGGAAGTTTTCAATTCCAACCTTACAGTAAGGTCACTTTTCCATTGACAATGAAACAGAGTCAGAGCCATTTTTTCATGTTTATGCGCTCAAACGCTGGACTGTACAGAAGTATCACTGTTATCCTTAAAATGAATTTACCCAATAGTTTTTATGGATGCTCAGAGTGTTATGTCCCAGAATCTGTAGCATTATCATTAAAAATATATTTAGCCCCCATATACATTAAAAAGCCAAATTTATTTTGTGAAAAAGGGGGATTAGATCAATAATATCATGATTTTTCATACAGCAGATAGCTAAGCAAGGTTTTTTAACATTGGACAGCAGATATATTGTACACTGCTCCTTCTTTGTCACAAGAGACAACAGAGTCTTGGAAATAAAATTCTGAAATATACCACAGACCTATGCCATTTTATCAATCTGAGAAAAATTAATTATTCAGTTAAATTTGCAAAACTTCTTACAAAACATACAATTTGTGCTTTAATCATGGCCCAGCTCTTTCAATTCAACATGAGGACTAACACAAACCTGACCAGCCTCCTCAATGTAAAAGGAATTTTATTCCTTTTATGTCAATAAGTAACAGGCTGGTTGTTGTAACTGATCTCCTTAATGTGATTTGTAATGTACAGCTCCAAGTGTCTTGCAACTTTAGAGATGCTTCTTTTCTCAAAGATCTTAAGAAAGATTAATAACATCAACAATGAAGTCTTGGTTAGAACAGTAAGTAGGTTTCACTAAATTCAATTTAGATCTTATATTAGAAACTGGCAACGCCAGATTCTATCAGTTTTACTTCGCATATTTCCTTACTTGGGCAGTGATTCCAACAGCTTTTTAAAGAAA
Source organism: Bambusicola thoracicus (assembly GCA_002909625.1). Taxonomy (NCBI): domain Eukaryota; kingdom Metazoa; phylum Chordata; class Aves; order Galliformes; family Phasianidae; genus Bambusicola; species Bambusicola thoracicus. The sequence goes on from PPHD01007085.1 coordinate 13,656, forward strand.
CACCTCAAGAAACAATATACTAGCCACTGCTAATAACCCCGGCAGAATGTGACCTGTAAAACTTCGTACAATCAGATTTCTAAATTATCAGAACTTCTTAAGACCTACCCATTAAAGCAAACAACAACAACAAAACCCCACAGATGTCTTCTGGCCTACTCCTCTTATAAATGCTCTTAAGAGATCCGTCTAGATTCAGTCTTTTGGTGTATTTTATTATTCTTTCCCACTGGGCTACTGTTCCACTCATTTAGAGAATTAGAATGAAAACTTTATATTAGTGTCATTTGCTGTAGACGATTACCTAGTGTTTACCTATAGCAAGTTATTCCGTGGGCAAATTAGCTCATGTTATCCCTTGAACTGCTGCTGGTACTTCAACTAAAATACTTCAGGTCTAGTTAGGACATTTCTACACTGCAGTTGCAGTCACTTCAGATGCTCCAAAATTATCATAAAACAAATACACACGAATGCATGCCCACACTCCCAAATAAAATCTATTTGTTTATAACACTTTAAGCTATAAAACTTAGTACCTTCACAGATAAAAAAAAAAAAGTTTTCATTCTATCTGCAATGAAGTTTATCGAAATTAGAATCATCATCAACACTAATCAGAAGAAAGCTACTAATCAAATCTTTCTGGCACTTTATTTTAAGCTGCTTCAAACGTTGCTGACCATTACCACTTGCCCTGAATATTTCTCATGGCTGATATTGGCTTACAGTGTGCATTTTCAGAAAGCTTCAGTTAAAATTGTTCATCTACCTTTGAAATGTGAGTAAAGGGAAAATGTATTTTTTGGTTAATATGATAAAATTTACTTTTTAAAAATACATATAATTTCAGTGCCCTTCAGATTTGGAGCAAAACATGGACTTCTGGTGTGCTGGCTTCCATATGTGACGTCTTTATTCTTACATTTTCGCGAGCGTGTTGTCCAAAACATAGTGAAATTGTAAGAACTTGAAATGTTGAAGACTGCACGTACTCGTGAATTATTTCATTGACATTACTAACTCATGTGCCTACAAAATATTTTAGCATGTCTAATCTTACAGATCAGAGCAACTTGTAAACTGCACCTGCCCTTTCTTCAAGTGGAGCATAATCCAGCCCTCAACTGAAAGTGCTAGGAATCTGATTTATTTTTAAGATCTATCCAACTCTAAGTTCCCTGCATCAGAACAGAGTGTTTGATATATAATTAACCTTTCTTTTTAATGTTACAGAAGAAATTTCATAATGATTTGAAGGAAACAGACAAGTAGAAAACCACATTTTGGGTATAAATCAGCTAAGAGAGAACGTGAGCATGAAAACAAGAAAATAGGATTACAAGAGGACATTCTGGGCAGGAAAACTGAAGTATGAGTTCATGAAAAGAACATAGGCTAGGCAAAGCACTAAGTCCAGTTATGGACAGGTTTTAGGAATTCCTGAATGGCAGGAAACTATCTGTGAGTACAGGCATGCACTCATGGTATTACCTAAACCTTACACTAAGATCTGTAAATCCATTGCAGCAGTAGGGACCCATAAACCTGAGTCAGAAGTTGATTTAAACTTCTATTTTTCATTCTATTTCCTCCCCCCCCCAAGTCTTGGAGGTGACCCTTTAGTAGTAGGTTATTGAATAAATTCCCAATTTTAAACCATAATAGCTGAGAAGAAGTTAACACAAAATGGCTTCTCTCATAGTTGGATCCTCTGCTTTCCAGATCACAAGATCTTTAGCTAATAACAGAATCTCTTTGATGATTTGCACTTTCCTGTATTTGTTACTCATCATATGTCCAGTTCACTGTGATCCCCTTTTAGCAAATTAGTCCTGAGATCATGATACATGATCTAGTATTTTTTGTTTTACTTTTTCTCTCCTCAATCCTCAGGGTCTCTAGCAGATGCATATTACAGCTTCTTGTATGCCTTGACTATTATTCTGCCTGTATGTGAAATAAATTGCTGACATTACACACATCTGGAATTCTGAAGAATGATGACTGAAAAATACCAGGATGAGGTAACTGGGAAAAAGCAGCCATTAGCATCTGCACAGCTAGTTTGAACTAGAAAAGACACACGAATTGCCCCAGAGAGAAAAAACACAATTTTCTTCAGTTTAGAATGTGTCACTGGCATACATTTCCCACCAGATATTTTCTTTTTATTGCTAAAAACCAGTCCATTTTTGAAATTTATTTTGAATCCAATTCTTCTATATTTATTCTTATCAACTACTAAGTGGCAGTTGCATTCCCATAGCAAGTATTAAGCTGCAAGAATATATCTGTAAAACTAGGTACCTGCTGCTCAGTAAATGAAAAGGTTTCACAGGTAATTCTCTTGAATATACCAAAACTCATACTCAGTTTGAAACACTATAATGGCAGGCCAAAACTTTCCCTCCTGGGTCATCTTCAGTCATTAGAAACTAGCTATACTTAATCTAACCTCCTAGAAAAGTGTATTAATAACAATTTTATTGATGAACTTAATAGAGTAATATGATGCTTCATTCTCTCACTGCTCAATGCAGCAGCTCTCTTAGGAGGGACCTCAGTCTGCAATGGATGTTATAACAGAAAAGAAAGCAAGTACAAGAGTATCACCCATTGAAACATCTGTTCAAACAAAAAGAATGTTCTTTCTCCCCTTTATTCTAGACTCCCAATATGCAGAGATGTTCTGCACTCTGTCTGGAAAAGTATAAGCTATATAAATCATATAAAACGATCCAAAAGAAAAATGCGATTCTCATTTCAGAATCATACACCTAGATTTCAGAACGTCTTAGATATTTCATAATACATTAAAAAAATTCAATGTATTCTTTACACAGCTGGGTAGGTATGTTGGACAGAAGACTGGAGGTCAGGTTATAGGTTAATCACTTCTTTTTCTTAGCCTCTCAGAACTGCTGCATTTCTTCAAAGGAGAAAGAGAAATACTCCTGATAAATCATTGGTCCTCATTCTGGCTTATCTTTAGAAACTACCTAGATACAGTACCTAAAATATGAATAATCCTTAGGCCATCATGCTGATGCATCTGAAAACTGACAGGCTATTTGCAGCATGACTAGCTCTTCCATATCTGTCTGTATTTGTGTAATATTTTCAAAAGAATCCTATATTGTACTTTCAAGAAAGATGTAAGCATTTAGGATATACCACCACAGAGCAAAAGAGTCCAAAGGTGCCCCCCAAAGAATGTGCATGAATTAGCACAATGATCAGCAATGTAAGGCCTTACTACCTTTGGCAGCAGAACTTAGTTTATGCAACTTTCTCTGTAAAGTAATAAATCTAGCCAGTTCATATAGAGAAATACCAGTTGTTCTCATGCTCACTATTAATGCATGCCTTTAAAAATCACAGGATATTCACTGACTCTCTAGTACAGTGTACAGGTTTGAAAACAGGTTCTGGTTTCTCAATCACAAACGGGTGATTTATCTCACATAATTAGCTATTAAGAAGTTAAGCATTTCACTTAGTCAAAATCATTGAAGAAGGAACATAGTAAACTCACAAGGAAACAATTCTATTAATGAATCTTTTTTCAGGATAGATGAATATGTAGCTACTTAATTCTCTTGACTCATTATGGAATGACTGTTCTCAGTAGTCACCAATGATCTAAATATCTGAGATTAGGTTAAATGCATCACCCCACCCATAAGTCCTGCTGAAAACCTAAGTGTTAGCACAAAAACTCTGTACACACTGAGAAATTGTTAAGCACAGGGATTTCTATATTTTTATATACTTACAGTTCTTCTGTACAATTTTAAAAGAATACTTTTGAAAAAAAAGTATCTTCTTTACTCTCCTAGGAAAATCTATGCAAAGAAACTACAGTAAATACTGATTTTGATGAACAAGCTTTTCCACTGCAAAGAAAGAAAAAAAAAAAAAAGAGCATATTTCACTCCTTGAAAAGGTTAGCAAGCTATTTTGTAAAGTGGTTTCCTTGGGGCTCTCCAAAACAACAGGGCTGTTCTATGCAGAAACAATGCACTGAAGATATAAGGGGACCATAGTCTTTTGAACCAGCAGCTGTGCTACCTGCGGCTCTCCATAACAAGCAGACCAATTCCATGTGGAAACAGAATGAGCACAAGATATAAAAAAATAAATAAATCAAAATTGTTTGAACCAGCAGCTGTGCTACCTGCAGCAGTTAATCTTTCCTGGCAATCTGTTAGAGACATGCATTCCTCAGGCTAAGAGGACTAAGAAGCTTTTGCTGACTGTTGTTCCTCTGAGGGAAGCCAAGTCCAATTCTCCGTTCGTATTACTGGAACACTTATATTGTGGGCTAATATATATTCTGGAAAAAAAAAAAGTAACCTTCATTCAGCCTTGTTGGAAAGGACATTCCTGATCAGTCGCCTTGGATAAGAGTACCTTGGTAGTTTATTTCTTAACCAGATAATAGCTTAACTACTTCTTAAAATCTTTTACTATGAAGAAGTGGATACAACATCAGTTAAGATGTGTTATATAAATAAAAACATTACATAGGAAAAAAGAATTATTATTCTCAGATAGACTTAATGTCTGCAAAGAAGATAGATTTTTTTAATACTGAAGGTTATTTTCCCTTAAGGGTATTGCCTTTTTTTTTCCTTCTCTCTCTATAAGGAACTATTTCTCTGTAACTCTTAATGACAAGAAATTTTGATAGAACAGAATTTGATGCTTTAAAACCTTCTCTCTCCCCTTCAAAGGTTTTTATTTCTAAGTATGTCCCTTCTCACACTATGTAGCGTCTTTTACATATGGGCAATGATATAATAGCTCAGAACACTTTCAATTTATAGCTTTATTCTTTTCCACAGTTCCCCCCCCTCCCCCCCCCTTTTTTTTTTAATCAAGTGTTCTGTTAGGAAAAGAATATGAAATGTTTTATCTACACTCAAGAAGTTATTTTTAGTGAAATTGTGAACATATTTGGTTACATTTCTTTCAACAGTTTTTGAGAAATGGAATAGATCATTTTCATCAGTCTTAAAAAAAGACAAATTTGCATATGTAATTGTCAAACAGGGCATAAACATGAAAACATGAGGGCTTTGGCTGTCATATGGGCAAGCTCTCAGAAGTTATAAGCTAAAAGATCAAGCTTTGTTCAAAGAAGGAACTTGATTGAGAGACAGCCTTCAATCCTTTCAACTTTGAAGGAATTTGCTTTCATTTCTGTCTTAATCTTCTACGCAATTCTAGTCTAAATTACTATTATTACACATCCTGAATTTACTTGAGCATGAGGTTCAGATGTGCTCTATATACTGGAAAGATTCAGAAGATATAGTAAAATTGTGTGCAATGTGGAAGTATACCAAAAGGCTGTTCCATGACACTTTCATCCCTCTCTGCTGAAAATAGAGATGTGTTTGATATTTAGAAATAACATTATAATTGAAGTGCCTTGGGGTATTTTACATTGGGTTGGATTAAACATAAAAATTGAATTAAATTATTCATAGGATGTGAAGAAAACCATTTTTCAGAACCTCAACCAGTATACATGAATTCAGGTAAATTCTCACACACTGTGAGACCCGTTTCTTCTAATTCATTGTATTGAATAACTCAGATTCATCATCTTTTTTCAGATGTCTTTTCACATTACTCAATGTACATTGCCAATGTTTATATTCCAACCCCACAGTAATTACCATTTCAGAAAACAGAAACCTTCTCAAAATTAACTAACACCTTCTAAAAGGACTCTGAAAAGAGATCAAAGAAGATGAAGCCAGATGCTTCTCAATGGTGCTTATCCACAAAAGAAGAGGAAAAGGGCAAAAACTGAAATATAGGAAACTGCATCTGGACATAAGAAAATGATTGGAGCACAATTTATCTACTATTTGTAAGAATTTCATGTCTTGTATTTAATATAAATCCACAATATTATGATAAAAAATATCATAATGTTTGTATTATTTCACATAGCACGACTGTAATGATAAATAAGCATTCTCAAGATCTAGACAAAATCCTAATTTCTGATACAACCACAGGCCTCGCCACAGGAAGGAAAAGGATTGTTCTCCCTCTGCTAGCTTTTTTTCAGTCATATGGTATTTTCCGTTCCCCAAATGCCAAGAATGTTTAATATGCTCAGTACATGATATTTTGTTAATTTACAAAGCTCTAACCTTTATGTTTTTGGATCAGACAATAAAACAGCATTTAGATGAAATGAACATTTTCTTTGGAAAACATAAGCTTTTGTTGTGCGTACTCACTGTCCTGGGAATGGAGAGTGGTCTGTTTTGGAATCAATTCTGTTTTACATCCTTAGTAAGCATATGTTATCAATGTAGCTTTGCAAGCTTACTACACTAAAAGAAAACGTATGATTTCTTTACAACAAAGTAAGCACCAATGCTCCAGAGGAACCCCAAATCCAGAGTATTGTCTGAGCTCAGGGTTTTATTTCATTCAATCACAGAGGTAAGGAAGCATGTCTGACATGCTACAGTCCAATTACTCCCTCGGTAAAGTAGGGTTACCTATATCAGGTTGCTCAGGATGTCAGCGTCAGCAAAGATGGCGATTTCACAATCTCTCTGGGTAACCTGTGACAGTGCTCAACCACCCTTATAGTTACATGTACACAAATGGAATTTCCTATAATTTCCTATAATTTCTTTACCACATAAAAAAAAAATCATATAAATGACAAATTCTTTTATAAAAGTTAATAAGATTTGAGTAATTTCCAGGCTAAAAAAAGTCCAGCTTTCTCAGCCTCATCGCACATGCCAAATCCTTTAAGTCTTTCACTATTTTCATAACTGAAAGATTTGGCCTACTTTTACACTCACTGAGATAAAGATAAAATAATTTTGTTTAGATTTCCAACATGCTAAATAAGTCATTAATGAAGGAATGAATTAATAAAGTGACATCTCTATCAATACCATGACTGTTACTAGACAATGTTGGAAAGAAATCATAGAATGGCCTGGGTTGAAAGAGACCACAATGATCATCCAGTTTTAATCCCCCTGCTCTATGCAGGATTGTCAACCACTAGACCAGGCTGCACAGAGCCACAACCAGCCCGGCCTTGAATGCTTCCAGGGATGGGGCATCCACAACCTCCTTGGGCAACCTGTTCTAGTATGTCACCACCCTCTCTGTGAACAATTTCCTCCTAATGTCTAACCTAAACAACCCCTGTCTCAGTTTAAGACCATTCCCCCTTGTCCTGTCTCTTTCCACCCTTGTAAACAGCTGTTCCCCTTCCTGTTTATATGCTCCCTTCAAGTACTGGAAGGCCAAGCTAAAGTACTTCAAGTACTGGAACTCTCCAAGCTAAACAATCCCTGTTCCCTCAGCCTTTCCTTACAGGAGAGATACTTCAGCCCTCTGATCATCTTAGTGGCCCTTCTCTTGACCTGCTCCAAGAGCTCTACATCCTTCCTGTACTGTGGGCTCCAGGCCTGGACACAGTACTTCAGATGGGGCCTCACAAGACCAAATAGAGGGGGACAATCACCTCCCCCTCCCTGCTGGCCACCCCTTTTTTTAATGCAGCCCAGAACACATTTGGCCTTCTGGACTGCAGGCACACACTGCTGGCTCATGTCCAGCTTCTTGTCCAACAGGACCCTGTACAATTAACAAATGTACAGTTAGAAGAGTGGCATGGTTAGGATGGTATTTTACAGGTCTATAGTTAGAAAGGTTATCATGGTGGAAAGAGATTATCAAAATAAATGAAATGCTCACCCATGTACTAGGCTCGCAGTAGAAATCACCAAAGGGAGAGAACTTCAGGAAGAGAGCTTTCCCTAGGGGCAGTCAGCCCTTAAATGGGGTCTAGAAGAGGTGAAGCCAGGCTCCACCCTTTCCAGTCACACAGATGAATTGCCTTCACCTATCCTCACTTATTCCAAGGCTGACTCAGTCCTTGCCTCACGTGATCAATCAGTGGTTCAGGCCATGACTCAACAGTTCCCATACAGACCTCCAAGTCCTTCACTGCAGAGTTGCTCTCAAGGAGATCCTCCCCCAGACTGTATGAGTACCTGGGATTGCCCTGACCCAAGTGCAGCACCCTGCACGTGGCCTTATTGAACCTCATTAGGTTCAATAGCCTGCTCAGGTCCCTCTGGATGGCTCTCCTTCCCTCCAGTGTATAGACTGCACCACTCAGATTGGTGTCACCCCCAAACTTGCTGAGGGTGCACTCGATGCCAATGTCTACGTCACTGATGAAGATGTTGAAGAGCACCGGTCCCAAGACCGAGGGACACTGCTTGTGACCAGCCTCCACCCTGCCACAGAACCATTAATCACAACCCTTAGGCTGCATCCAGGCAACCAATTCCTAATCCATTGAGTAGTCCATCCATCAAATCCACACTTCTCCAATTGAGAGAGAAGGATGTGGTGAGTAACCATGTCAAAGGCTTTGAGGAAGTCCAGGTAGATGACATCCATCTCCCTTCCCCTGTCCACCAAAGCCAACACTCCACCATAGAAGGCCACCAGATTGGTCAGGCACAATCTGCCCTTAAAGGAATAGGAAACATTCAAATCTATTTGGAATAAGATACATAGCCATCTACTCATATAAGAAAATTTATCTCATGCTCACTAAGATGACAATTTTACTTACACAAGAATTAGGTATGTAAACTGTAACATGGACAGAAATTTCAAATCTTATTTTTTACAGGGTTCCTGGGATTCACCTCTGTGCAATTCTCTGCTCTGCTTGCTAAAAGGACTGGACACAATTGTTCTTCATTCTATATTAACTCTCCTAATACAGCGTAGGGAAAGTAATTTCTTCCATGAACATCTAAACCCAACTTAATGATGAGATATCTAGAAGATAATTGCTACACTAGCCAACTAAAAGATAATTAATTAATTTTGGTTCAGACTACTGAATCACTCAGAGTTTAAAACACAGGTGTCCAACCTGCCTAGGCTGCATCGAGTGAAGAGGAATTGACTTGGAGCACATATAATATTTATAACATAGTTAATAAAAAAGTTTTGCGCATATACTTCACAACAAAATAAAAGAGGGCAACAAAAGCAAACGGAGATATTTGACCTCATTTTTGTGAACATAATGCAGCAGTTCTGATGGCAGTGCTTTTAATGCTCAGTGAAATCTCAAGGTGTTCATCAGAGATTTTTGATCTAAGTTTACTCTACCTGTGCTTCATCCTTTAACATAGCTGTTTTTCAAATGTGCAAGAAATGATGACATGAATAAGATGCAATTGTGAAGCAAAGGATATTTTCTTCCTGTAGGATAGCTCTTGCAAAAGTCTAGTAAAGACACAAGGTCAAACTTTTCTTTGTGGTGAATGTCTGATTGCAACTCTACACATCCCATTTGAAAATTCACAGGTCATCATTTATGCTGGCTGAAATTGATGATTTTTCAAAAAGCTTGAATCCTATTCTCAAATTGCTCCACAAGGTTAGAATAGCAAAAACACTAATGAAATACATATTGCAAAGCTATTAACAAAAAATGTAAAATGTGTGAAATGTTCTTATCTTTTTGAAATTTTGAAAACTACAAAATTTGCCAGCACAACACTGTTGTGGTTTAATGCAGTGCCAGTTGAGCATCACAGAATCATTTGCTCTCTCTTTTCCCAGGAGGATGAAGGAGAAAATTGGAAACAAAGAGGAACTGATGTGTTAGTAAGACATAATAGGAAAGTAGAATCAAAAATACAATAGTAAGTATACATATATGTATATTTGCGCATATTTATCTTCACAATATAATTACTTGCCACACTCCAACTGATGCCCAGGTAGCAACAGAACTGCTGGTAAACAGACTCTCCACTACCAATGCAACATCTCACCTCACATCACCCAACAATTCCAGAGCAGTAGCCAGCTC
>PPHD01007086.1:0-23564 GCA_002909625.1 Bambusicola thoracicus
CTGCAGGGAGAGCAAGTGAAGGTACAGTGAGCAGCGGGCTCCTTGGGACCATGTGCTTCCCAGCCCAGGGCTGCCACCATACCGTGGCTCCATCGCTGCTGGCAGTAGTGCAGGTCCTGCAGCACACTGGGGCCTGCAGCCTGCAGCCAGTGCAGGGCAGAGCCGGGAGCCTTCTCCAGGAGCTGCAGCAGGAAGGGCAGCAGCTGCTGCGCCAGGGCGGCTGGCTCCACAAACACATTGGGCTCATCCTCCTTGTACAGGTTGTGGGGGCTGTGGGAGAGCAGTGGGGACATAAAGCCTATTGCCACCCAATGCTCCCCTCTCCCCAACCCTTGCAGAGGGCTGCACTCACGTGTCGGCCTCCAGGTCCTCCACGATGGCACTGAGGTTGGGCTGGGGCAGGTGTTGCAGCAGCGAGCCGAAGGTCTCCGGGTGATGCCCAAACTCATCCAGGAGGAGCTGCAGGAGGCTCAGCAGCCCCACGTTGCCCTGCACAGAGATGCAGGCGTCTCCTCCTGGCTGCCCCAGGCCATGCTGCACCAGGCTCGCAAAGCCTGCAGCCTCGTGCCGTACATCGGGGTCCTCATCTTGCAGGAGGTGAATGCTCATGTTTATCACCCTACGGAGGAAGGAAAGCATTGTCGCATGCGCAGTGGGTACTGTGTGGGAAGGAGCACAGCCACAGGGCCACTCAGGACCTACCGCAGTGCCATGGGGACGAGCCAGGGGCAGGCAGCCCCCCGGCATCGCCGCAGCACCTCAGTGCCCGCTGTCTGCAGGGAGCACGCAGCTGCCAGCCGCAGCACCTCATCTGCCACGGGTCGGCCACACGCCTCCAGCATCGCGCACCAGCGCTGCACCAGCAGGGCGTCCTCGTCCCCAAACCTGTGTGGGGCAGGGGGAGAGGTCAGGCACAGCTCCTGGGTTGTGGTCCACCTGGAGGTCATGGGATCCAGGCACAAAGCCCAGGGCTCCGATCCCACAGCCCTACCCCACGGTGAGCAGCAGGCTGGCAGCACACAGCGCCTGGGAGAGGAGCTCCGGGCCAGGGCGCTCCATCTCCATCACAAGGAGCAGCGTTTCCACGCATGCTAAGGCAGAGCCCTGGAGCTTCTGGGAAGCTTCCTGGGACCAAGATGGGCAGTTTCTGCAAAGATGCATCAAAGCCTCAAGGTACAATCTCAGGAACTCTTTGTTCCCTCTGTCTTGCAGCACTGACTGTAAGTTCTCCTGGTCAACAGTGGGAAAGAACGGACAAGGTCAGTACTGCCATCAGCAAAGCCCTCAGAAACGCTGTCCTGAGCAGCACCTGAGGGTGCACCGGAGCTGTGCCTCCTCCCAAGAGGTCAATGAAGGACAAGGGGGGACCACTGTGCATTACTGTCCCACTATGGGTCTGTGATTTTGAGCCCCACTGTACCAGCAGTGTCAGACGGAGGGCCCTTTCCAGCTCCTCACATTCTGCTCTCTTCCCATCGGTCACCCAGCTCAGCACAGCAAGGCGGACATCGGGGTGTGGATGTTGCAGAAGCAAGCAGACCGTGTGGATTCTCTCGCTGTCAGCCAGTCGGGCTGCCTCGCTGCAAGCAAAGCGGGCCATGGTCTGGTGGAGGACGGCTGCACCCACCTGGGGGGAAATACAGACCTTCTCCCAGCACTCTGCTCCTGGGCACAGGACAAGGCTGGGCTCCCGTCTCCCATGCCCTAAGCTTCACAGCAGGGAACAGGAGCAGTACCTGCAGCTCAGCACAGCCCGGCTCCCTGCCCAGCGTGAGGCTGCCCAGCTCAGCACTGACAGCATCCCAGATGCTCTGTGTGAAGCCGGGGCTGAGGGAGGCGGGCAGGAGGGTGAGCACCTGGAGGAAGGCGGCACGGACAAGCGGGCAGCGCTGGGCAGGGCTGAGCAGCCAGCTCTGAGCCTCCAGCTGCAGGGCCACGGGGTGCAAGGCCTCAGCAGGCAGCCTGCGGGGACAAACACCCTCACTGTGGGGCCCAGATGGAGAGACACCACAGCCATGGGGCAATGCGGGGTCACTCACCCGTCAGTGCCCGGGTTGGGGGCCAGCAGTGCTTTCATCTGCAGCAGGTGCCCATGCAGAGCGTTGTGTGAGCGGACTCCCCCGGGTGCAGGAAGCTGCTGGGCCAGGTGCAGGAGCAGAGCCGGGCGCTGGGGGGGTGGGACGATGGGAATCAGTGCTTTGGCAGCCATGGCTCGCACAGCGTAGATGGGGCTCCCCGCCAACTCCAGCAGCGGCTCCAGGAAGCGAGTGGAGGGGCTGTGGAGTAAAAAGGGCACAGTGTGGTGACACGCCGAGGAGAGAATATCTGCTGGCAGCACTCTGCCTTACCTGCTGGGGTCATCGGGGCCGGGCTGCAGCTGTGCCAGCAGGGTGAGGACGGCGTGCAGCGCGGGGCGCAGGTGAGGCCCCCCTGGCAGAGCCGCTTCCAGCTCGGTCAGCAGCACGGAACCCAACTGGGGGTGCTGCCCCAGGAACGCGGGCAGGCTCAGCCCCTCCACCACACAGCCCTCAGTGCTGCTCTGCTTCTGGCCCAGCAGCCGCGTGGTGAGAGCACCTGCAGGGAGGGGGCACATCAAACATCCCTGAAGGGCAATGCCACGTTCCAGCGCTGGGATTCACCCAAAAGAAGGGATGGGGACATGCCCGCGTGCTACAGGGTGCAGTTCTGCTTCCCGTTTCCCCATGGGCACTGCTGCAGGGATTGACCCACGGTGCCAACATCGATGTTATTGCTAGCAGGGACAGCGGGCAGGACAGCAGGGACAGCAGGCATGGAGCAAGGCTGGGGTACTCACTGAAGAGCTGGATGGCCGCATTCCTCATGGCCCAGCAAGGCGAGCTCAGTCCCCGCAGTGCCAGGGCCACCATTGGCGTGGCATGCCGCAGCAGAGCAGCGCCCAGCCCTGCACCACGCACCAATGTTTGCAGCACGTGCAGGGCACACACCTGAAGAGAGCGTGTGGAGCTCAGCCGTGCTGCACCAGGCACTGACAGCCTCATGCTACAGTACCCGATGCAGACAGATCCCTTTGAAGGGCTCTGTATAGACCACCCCATCCCCAAGCTGGCTTTAACGGTAAAGGGATCAGCGTGCACTGCAGTCACCTGTGGGAGGTCAAGGGTTTGGTCCCAGTCCTGTGGCAGGGCCGTGGTGGCCAGGGCCAGCAGCGCCTGGATGCAGTGGGTCAGGAGTGGACGTGCCTGGGCTGGGTTTTCCCCGCTGACAATGCAGAGGAAGAGCATGGGGAAGCCGGCAGCACGGCGCGTTATGGAGCTGCTCCGGGGTCCGCTCAGTGCTTCTAACCCCTGAGAAACAAAGCCCATCCAGATTGATGGAAACCTGCGTGGTGGAGCCCACAGCCTCCCTGCAGGGAGGGGAGCGGCAGCCAGCACCACCCTGCAGCATCCCCAGGGCTGGAGGATATGGATGCTGGAGATGAGTGGAATGCAAGCAACAACAGGCACAGTACCTGGTCCAGCATGGTCTGTGGGATTGCCTGCAGCTCTGTGTTGGGGTGGTTCAGCAGAGCAGCACAGAACTTGGTAAAGCCCATGCTGCAGCCCTCCACTGCTCCCTAGGGCAGAGTGGTGTCAGGACTCCCTGCTCTCCGGGGCTGCAGGGTGGATCTGGAAGGGTGGGAGAGAGGCCGAGCTCACCCCAGGCAGGCCACGTGCTTACCCAGTGCCGGCACCGCAGCAGGATCTCTTGGAAGACCGTTGCAGCTGTCTGCAGGCTGGCGAGCGGCAGGAGGTGCTTTGCTCCAGGGGATGACAGCAGCAGCTCAGCCAGGCCTCCCAGCAGCAGCCCGACTTCCTGGGGAGAGCCAGAGAGTGGAGGAGGCAGCAGAGCTGCCCAACGCTTCTGTGCTCCCCACACCCGCTGTGGCAGGGCTGCCCAGCAAGGACTGCTATTGCTCAGCCCATGACCACCAAGATGCTTTTGAGCACGCAGCCTCCGCAGCATTTTCTCAGCCTGCTGCAAGCCCTTCATGGCAGAAATGTTCTTTTTCCAGCCCGTTGCTGGGCAGGCTTTAGGTAAGAGGCTGTGATGGGTGCTGTCGGAAGGGAGCTGTGACAGGTAGCTGTCAGTGCAGCCCAACACAGCTGCAGGGCTGTGAGCAGGGCCTGCCCAGCTGGAGACTATCAGTGCTGGGAAAGCAGCTGAGCTATATAAGAGCAGGGAAGGAGAGCAGTTGCTTTTAGAGATGGAGAGTTGCAGTCCCTTTGTCTTCTGTCTTTCACTCCGCTTGCCAGGAGAGAGGCAAAAGCTTCAGTAGCCTCCAAGTAAGTGCACTCCTCCTCTGTCCTTTCCCCCCTCCATCCCCAGTGAGGGTGGATGCCCAGCACCTGGGCTGTGCTATGGGGAGATGCTCCTACCTTTACTGACACCCAACAGCAGGTCAGGATCAGACTGTGCTCCTCTGACAGCAGAACTGAATCCTCTTCCTCCTCCCGTTGGCCCTTTCCCAGTATAATGAGTGAGCCGATTGCATTCCCCATGTCTGCAAATGATGGGGCAGCCACTGCAAAAGGAAGCTTCATCTGAGTCTTAAGGAAGGGTACTCCTGGCATTATGGAGGACTGCTGGAGCTCACAGCTGAGTCCAAGACAGGTAGGTGAAGGCAGCTCCTTGCAGGGACTTGTTCACCTTGCTGCTCAGCTTCAGGCCCCTGCTGGCTCTGCAGAGCCCCCAGCAGCAGGGAGGTGATGTCCCTTGCGGTGCCCACCAGGCTGCTGAGCAACTCCTGCCAGCCCTGAGCTGACTCTTCTGTTTGCATGCAGGTGATCACCTCAGGCACTTCTAGCAGGCACCTCCGCAGGGCTGCAAGAACACCTGAACAACACCCATCCCACATCACAGAGGGGCCTGTGGCAATCTGGGCTCCCCAAAATGAGATGTATGGCTGGAGGGTGAACATGGAGCTCCTCCAGCGCCCAGGCACGCACCGTGCATTGGCGCTATGGCCGCCGCCTGCAGCAGGTTCTGCTGAGCTGTGGCAAGCTGGGCCTGCAGTACCCGCAGCAGGTGCTGGGTGAAGTACAGGCTGCGGTTTGTCAGCGTCTGGGCTGTGTTGGCCCCCAAGGCCAGGAGCTTCAGGGTGCTGCTGTCTGACCTGGAGCAAGAGGCGGGTGCTGATAGTGTGCAGGCCCCAGCACTACCTTGCTCTGCTGTTGTGGGGCTGTCCCAGAGCCAAAGCGAGCCCTTGGGCTGCCGGGGGTTGCCCTGCCACTGCCCAGCCCACGCTCGTACTTGTGCAGGATTGTCTTCATAAGCACTGCTCCGGCTTCGGCCTCCTGCACACGGGGGCTGCTGAGGGCATCCTGGGCCAACTGGAGCAGTGCTGGGCTGAGGGTCTCAGGGAACGTTGCAGGGAAGTAGCGGATGAGCAGCTGTGAGGCCATGTCCCTGATCTGCCGGAGGAGGAGAGGTGAGAATGGGGATATGGGTGGGGTGCGTAAGGCGGCGGGTGGCACCCACCTCGTTAGTGCTGTCCTGCAGGCAGCCCAACAGTGCCAGCAGGTTGGGCTGGGAAAAGAAGTCCCAGTAGCCGCTCTGCCTGGCATGGCCCAACAGCGTGGCCATCGTCCCTGCAGGGATGGGGATGAAGATGGTGGAATAGGGCAGAGGAGCAGCCCGAGAACACAGGGATGGTCTGGTTGGGGTGTCCCTACTCACGCGGAGGCTGTCCTTTCTTCCTCTCAGGGCTCCAGGTGTCCGTGCAGGTCTCCAGAATGGCCGTCAGCAGGAGCAGAGCTGTCTTCTTCCTCTGGTAGTTGGCCCAGGGGGTGAGTGAGGAGATGCAAAGCTGCAGCAGCCACTCCACAAACTCTGCAAAGGGAGAACCCAGCACGATGGCCACCAGCCTGCCAGACCCTTAGGGCCGTGTGGAGGTACTATGATGGCTGCCTCACCTACAGCCCGTGCCGGCTGTCCCGCTCCCTCGCCCCTTGGCTCCCTGGGGTCCTTCCCCCGCAGCCGTGCCAGTGCGCTGTCCCGCAGCCGTCCCAGCACCTTCCTCAGGGCTGCCTGCAGCAGCTGCCGGAAGGCGGAGGTGTGGCAGTTGAGGTTGAGGGGCAGGAACTCCCGCAGCAGCCGCTCCTCAGTGTCCCCAAAGCCATGCCCGGGGCCACCACACAGCAGTCCCAGCGCTGCCAGCCGTACTCCCTCCTCGCGGGCACGCAGGCAGGCCTGCAGCCGTGCCACCTCCTTGGCCCGCAGCGATGTGACCCCAGCTGTGCTCCTCTGCACCCGCAGCAGTGACACCCAGGCCCGCAGCGCCACTGTGTCCGTACTGCTGAACTGGGCAGCCAGCAGAGTGGCAGCAGCTGGGAGCTGCCGCAGCGTCCAGGGCAGGAGGTGGTTGGCAGCATTGCTGTGCAGGATGGGCAGGGGTGAGCGCAGCGCCTGGCTGAGGAGTGGCAACCAGTGCTGTGCCCAGAGCTCGGCCTGCGCATCACCCTGCCCCCGGGAGCACTGCTGCCGCACCAGGGCCCTGTAGAGCTCGGTGGCTATGGGGCACAGGTGGTTGGTGGCCAGGCAGCTCAGGAGGTGCTGTGGCAGCATGGGACAGGTGTCCAGCACCTGCGGGAAAGGCCACGAGCAGCCGATGAGTCACCTCCACTTGCTGCAACACCAACAGGGATGCAACCCTGCCATCCCCTACCTGCTGGCTGCCCACATAGGGGACAATGGCACACAGGGGCACGTATCTGGCCTTGATCTGCCATGGCATTGAGACCGCCCTCTGCAGCATCTGCTGGTAGAGGGGTCTCTCCTGGTCCTCAAAGTGCTGGCACTCCAGGTGGTAGATCTCCAGCAGGACTCTGAAGGAGCTCTGGATGAACTCGGATACACCCTCCACCTGGGGAAGGATGGAAACTGAGATCAGCGTGGTTCCCCCCCCAACTGAATTCCTGCTTTAAAAGAGACACTGTGGTCATGGACTTCTAGCAGGCAACCACAGGTTAGGGAGCTGGAGATGGCAGGAGATGAGCCATCTCACTGCAGCAGTGCTGGGGTTGCCCTCTCCAGCCTTACCGGGGCCTCAGCGTTGTCCCATACCAGCTGGGTGAGCTCCTGCAGCAGCTTGGCATCCTCAGCCAGGAGGCGGCTGCCCCGTAGGTGCCAGAGTTCAGGCAGGTTTTCCTGGACACGCCGCAGCCACAGCACCAGGACTGAAAGCAGAAAGATCCCAGTGCTGAGCCCAGCCAGGCTGTGGGGCTCAGGGAGCCATCAGCCCACACAGATACAAAGCAGCCCAGGGGATGGCGTTCTGTGGGCTGGAGAAGCACTAACAGCTCCACCAGCAGGTTTGTCTCCTACCTTGGAAGCAGTGGTAGTGGCAGTCCTTCTGCTCCTTGCTCAGGGTGCACACAATAGGGAAGAGCACGTCCAGCAGCAGGCAGGCCTGCAGGAGCACAGTGGTCAGAGAGCAGATGGGGACTTCCAGCGGAGAAAAAAACCTCAATACAGTACAGGAGAGACTGTGGTATCCATGTGAGCTCTCTGTGCCTGCCTAGCAGCCCTCAGGTCTAGGAGAGCAGCTCAACTTTTGCTGTGTGATGCAGAGCAGGCTGCTATGGCAGGAGTGACTTTACCCCAGACTCTCACTGCTGGGTGAGGGGCTCTGACCCTGGAGTAAGCCCTCATACCTGGCAGGTGCTGCCCTCCAGCCGGCAGCAGAGGATGTCTGCACGGCAGCATGTCAGCAGCCCCCTGCTCAGCGCCAGCCTCTCTAGCCCATCTGATTCTGGGATGCTGTGAGCGTCCACTGCCAGCTCCCCAACTCTCAGCTCCCCTGCACCTGCTGGGAAATGGCTGCATTAAATGGGATAGAGAACCAAACCCTACTATCCATCTACCTGGGTGGCCCCTGAAAGTGGACACAGCAGCAGTACTCTGACTGATGGTCTGTGTTCTGTTCCCTTTCAGTCCCCTTGGTGAGGCTCTTCTCAGTGCCAGCATAACACGCACCTCTGTCCATGAGCTGGAAGAGGGTGAGTGCAGCGCTGGCCCCGCTCTCAGGCTGTGGGGCTGTGTTCAGCAACATGCTGAGTGCTGTGCCTGCCAGCAGCCGCATGTCCTTGCTCAGGGCCTGGACATAGAAAACAAATGCACATCTCTAGCCTCTATGCATTATGTGGGCAACTACAAAGCACTCCTCTGGTGCTGTAACGTCCCCTTGGGGACAGGGAAAGCAGCAGTGGAGGGCAGCGCTGCCCCTGCAGCAGTAGAACTGCACGCACCTTCCCTGCCACTGCCTCCAGCAGCAGCCCCAGGATGCGCTGCAGGGCTTCATTCTTTGCTGCTGCGCTCCACACCAGTGGGGCCACATCCTTTGGCATCACCTGGAAGAGCTGGAGGCAGGCCTGGAGGAATGGAGGGGATGGTGAGGATGGCCTCCAGCACTGCTCACCTCCAAAGAACGTGCAGGCTTCCCTGAGGCAGGCTCCTACCTTGACAGCCAGGCAGCCCCAGGTGCCACTTGGTGCTGGTTGTCCCTGCAACACGTAGCCCAGGGTGTGAGCCAGGCGCTGCAGCAGTGGGGCCATGTTCTGCTGCCAGTGGTGCCGGCCCAGTCTGCTCTCCTCTATGAACATGCACACTGCGGGCAGGGGGACAGCGTCAGCTCTCCTCTATCAACATGCCAGGGATGGGGAGGAGGTCAAAGAGTAGTGACTGACCTGCCTGAAGGTGCTCAGGGGACAGCACCTGGGGGACAGAGGGACAGGCACCCTTCACACCCCACGCAATGCATGGGGGAGAATCGCCTCCAAAGCTCCCATAACCAGCTCCCTTCCACGATGCCCCCAAAGGCAGCCATTCTCACCTCTCCGTGCGGTGCCAGCCCAGATAGCAGCGTGCCCACCTCCTGCGCCAGCACAGCTTCCTGGCCCACGGCCAGCTGGGTCACAATCTGCCGAGAGACCCCCACTCAGCCCCAGCAGGACCCTAAGGATGGCTCACGGGGGAGCGTTACGGACCTGTTCCAGCTTCTGGAAGGCGCTGGAGCTGCCCGCTGCCTCCAGCTGGAAGGCCAGGACGCAGCGCAGCAGTGGTCGCACCTCCGTCTCGCCCAGCGCCTGCAGCTCCTTGCCCAGCGTCTGTGCCAGCTGCAGGGCCTCCTCCAGGTGCTTGTCCCGGCACCGCTTGGCTGTGCTCCTGCAATGGGATGGGGACAAAGTGGAAGGGCACCGGGCTAAGCTGGTGTGGGAGCACCGTGGTGGAACGCAGCTTAGCAGGGGTGCATTCCAACTTGTTAGAGCCGGGGTGCCCAAGCTCGGAAGGGGTTGGGGTGGGGATACCTGGGGTGCAGGAGGGTTGTGCTGGGGGTGCCCCGGCTTAATGCGGCCGGGGATTTGGGTTGGGCGAGGGGTGCCCCACCTCCATTGGGGTGCGCTGCGGATGACCCAGCTTGTTGCGGTGAGGATACCCCGACTCGACTTGAACTCGCCAAGCGGTCCCGCAGCTCCACGCGGTTGCGATGCTCCCACCCCCCCCCACCCGCAGCCCGCACTGCAAACGCGGCGAAAAGCTCCCAAAGCGGGGCTCCCGTTCCCCCCGCAGCGCCGTACCCCAACCCGCGCCCCAGCCGCCCGGCCCGGCCCCGCTCACCCCGCGAACTGTCGCAGGCATCGCACGCAGCGCAGCGCCCCGTGGCCCGGCCCGCACCGCCCCGCACCGCCGTAGAACGCGGCGCAGGCCCGCGCCTCCCGTTCGGCACCCATGGCGCGGAGCGGAGCGAGCGGAGAGGCGGCCCCGGGGCACGCAGCCGCGCCGCAGCGCCCCCTAGCGGTGAGCGGCGGAGCCCCATCCCGCGGCGCCGGATCCGGAGCTCGGAGCCGTTCGGCCCGCAGCGCCCCGCCTGCAGGGAGCGGGGAGGGGATTTCTCCCGTTTCACCGTCGGATTTTTCAAGCCCGAGAAATTCGCTTTTGACAAGCGGACGGCTAAAGCAGATTAACCTTTCTGCTAATCTTCTATAATGGCTTCGGAATCTCCTTAACCAATAAGGAAACGATAAGAGCCCGTTTCTTTCCTTTTTATCTCTATCTATATTGTCCTGCCTCGTCTGCGTGGTTTTTTTTTCCTTCTTGTTTTATTTTCCCTTCCTTTTCTAACACGAAATGGCCCCGCGATCCTATCGCCCCCAGCCACCACAAACACAACATCAGTAATCCCTTCCTTTATTCCTCTGCGGTAACAGGGTGCAGAGAGGTGTCTGCCCATTGGGATTGATCGCAGCAGCTATCAAAAGCCTCCTTTGTAAGATCTGGATCCTAAATCCCGTAATTCTTTTGATAAAAGAGGCATTACCGGCCCATTTTCCGAAGTGAAAGGTGCGGGAGAAATGGGAAAAAAAAGCAATCAGCAGAGGCACTAATAGGCTGCGTGTGAGTGGTGGGAGGCAGGATGGGAAAGGCCCTTTGTGAAGGACGGGGAATGGGGATTAATCTGCTTCGGCCGTCTGATCAGTACAGCCGAGAGCAGAGTGGATCTGATTTGGGGAGCAGGGCCTGGGCCCACACTGTCCTCATGCCAGGGCTGAGGGCGGGCAGCTGCAGGCTGCGAGGGGCTTTTCCCCTTGTATTGAAATGGTTAGAAGGTATGTTGCAAATTCAATAGCCAAAAGAGAAGCAAAGTAGAGGGATGGGGGAAAAACTACTGATGTTTGATGTGTGAGTTTCACAGCCCTCTCCTGCAAGACTGTGTCCCCAGGTTGCTCATCTTGCCAGGTTCAGTGCGAGCGCCCATCCCTTCCGTGGTGATTCCCAGACAGTGTTCACTCCTGGGCACCACATCCCCTCCACACTGCGTGCAGAACACATCCAACATGCCTCCCCATAGGGCAGCTGTGTGGGAAGCACTCGCGTGCCGCTGAGCTGTGCCACCAAGCCAGGCCAGCACCGTGCTGTGAGCGACCCTAACCCGATTTATGAAGGAATCTGAACCCTTACAGAGAGTGTGCTAAATGCAAAGTGTCTGTGGTACTGTCCTGATTATGGCAGTGGAGGTAGGGGGAGGAAGAAGGAGAGAAAACACAGTTTCTCTGCTTCCAGCAGAAAATAAGTCAACTTTTGCAGAGAGTTCTGGTGCAGCCAAAGGCTATGCTCTCATTAAAAATGACTTTTTTATTAAGCTGAGCTCTCTCCTCTCTCATATTGTATGATATGACAGCTCTCTTTTGATGGGAAAGCTTTCATTTGGCCAGAGAAAGGGATAATTTGCTTCTTGTAAGGAGTTAATCCTCCAGTCCATTTCTGTGCTGGGGACGGCTGTCCTCCCCCTGCCCTGCACCGGAGGCTCCGGCACAATGGGGATCATAACCACCTCAAATCTACACCTGAGATGGAGAAATCAGATTTCCTTCTTGAGTCATTTTTGTGGGATTAGCTAAATCTTAGATCCACACTAACCCTTCACAAAGCCGCCAAGATTAGTTAGAATTTATTTTATTCACAAGGGGGTTTATGGTTTTCTTTCCAAAGGGATTATATATATCTCTGTGTATATATAGGGTGACTTCAGGCATAAAGCAGCCAGGTTAGAGGGAGGAAAAGTGTGCGTGCGTATAAAAGAAAAACTCTGCTGCCAGAATGACCATCACTTGAAACTCCGGGACAACGCAGGGATCCTGGGCAGCCTCACTGCTCTGCTTTCAGGGCTCCGTAACACTGCAAGACCCTGAAGAGAGCAGACCCTGCTCAGTGTGAGCTTCCACCACCACTGGCCCAGCCGAGGATGTCTGCAGAGCCCACGCTGGATGCCAGCTCAGGCAGGAGAGCCGTGCAGTGCTCGTTCAGCATTGAGAACATCCTCGCCAGCCCGGCAGAGAGGAGCCCCCAGGTCCTGGTCCCACTCTGCCTCCAGGGCATCCTGGACTGTGCTCCCAAGGGGCTGTGCGAGCTGGAGGGCATTGCCCTGCAGGAGGAGGAGGAGGAGGAGGAGGAAGAGCTGGAAGGTGCGGCTTGTAGCTGCTGCTGCTGCTCCCACACGGGCACACGGCCTCTGCAGGACCCTCCGGGTTGGTTGGGTGAGTGATCAGGGCTCTGCGCGGTGCAGTTTGCGTGCTGGGTGACAGTGGTCCAGTGAGGAGCTGCTGAGTCTGCTGTGAGCAGGGCTTCTGAGAGCTGCCACCTTCACCAAGGATTTAAATCAGTAGGTGCTCTTTGTTACCAAAGCATTGCTGCTTTATGGTAAAGCACACAGAGTGGCACTTGAGGGTGGGAGCTCTGCACAGAGCATGGGCCCCATGGTCATGGTGACAGTGCTCCTCATCACCCACTCTTGGGAACCTCACTTGTCTTTTCAGGGAAAGGTGGGAGGTTTTTTGCTACATCTAGCAAAATGGATGCATTTAGCAAAAGAAAATAAAGGGAAAATAGAAAACCTTCATTTGTGCTTCAAAAGCATCCTGAAAGTTCAGAAATACTCCATGTTATGATGGAAAAACAACTCTTAGCTGTGCTGTAAGTTTCCAAGTCGTTTTCTGGAGCTTGTCCACAGCATCACTGGTAAGTGAGCACAGAAAACAACACTAGTGCTCCCCACCCATATGCTTCTTCCCAAGTGACACTCTGAGCCCTTCTCCTGCTTGCACTGTGGTCATGCAAGCTGCACTCCAGCCACACAGTGAGTGCAGATGCAGACAGTGCTCGATGCCGCTGTATTTCACCCCCACAGAGCTGACTGTCCCGCTCCTTGCAGACACCAGGTTCCCTTGGCCCATGCGATTGCTCCACTCGGCTGTCAGAGGCTGCAAGAGCCCCCAGGGCAGCCCCAGTGAACTGCAGGCCTTCCAGCAGATCCAGCGCCGGACGCGCCGCCATCGCACCATATTCACCGAGGAGCAGCTGCAGGCCCTGGAAACACTTTTCCACCAGAATCAGTACCCGGACGTCATCACCAGGGAGCACTTGGCCAACCGCATCCACCTGAAGGAGGAGAGGGTGGAGGTGAGGTGGGGGGAGGAGCTTTCTCCCTTCTGCTCACTGTAACTCCAGGAGAACACAAAGCGGGGCACGGTACTGTCCTCCTGGGGAGCTGCAGGCCCAGAGTCGTGTTGTAAAAAACACTGTTGGTAATTTGGGTATTTGATGAAACGTAGATGAGATGTCAGGGGTGGGTTGTCACTGAGGGGGCGGTGAGGCCCAGGCAAAGGCCTCCCGGAGAGGTTGTGGATGCCTCATCCCTGGAGGCGTTCAAGGCCGGGCTGGATGGGGCCTTGGGTGACCTGATGTAGTGGTGGCAACCCTGCCTGCAGCTGTGGGGTAGAACTTAGATGATCTCTGATGTCCCACCAAGCCCAAGTCCTTCTACAATTCTATGACATCCTCGTGCCACCATGCACAGCGCAAGGGCACAGCTGCCTAACCAACACAATGCAGACGTTCCTTTCTCATTTTACACCCCCCAGGTCTGGTTTAAGAACCGTCGAGCCAAGTGGAGGCATCAGAAGAGAGCGTCTGCCTCGGCGCTGGTCCTTCAGGGCAGTGCGGAGCCACCCAAGGAGAGCTGCTGACGGCCCTGCGGGAGGGGAGCAGCCGGGTTGGGGCTCCTGCGGTTCAGAGGCTCAGGGCCGGGCTCCCCGGGCTGCTCGTGTCTGTGTTACCTCTGCTTTGTGAGCACCCTGCCGATGAAGGCTGCTCTCGGCACTCCGTGGCTTCGAGCGTCACTTTGGGGCCCCCAGGACGGGGTTCCTCGCCCCAAGCAATGCGGGCCATGCCTGTGCCCCCGCCGCGGGCAAAGACCCGTGTCCATCACTACACACACACCTACGGGGCTGCCGAGCCCTGCCGGGGTCCCCCAGGCCCCGATGCGACTCCGCTGCCCCGGCGTGGCCGTTACCGGGGCACCAGGCCCGGTCTGCTCCTCCCTGCCGCAAGGGGGCGCGCTGACCGCGGCTCGCTGCGCCTCTCCCGGAAGGGGCGCTCCAACTCCCCGCGTCGCGTTAATGTGACGTCACGTCGCGTCGCGCTCGCGACGGCGGCTGAGGAGGGCCAGGGCGTCATGGCGGCCGTTCCTGCGCCTTCCCCCGGAGCCTTGGTGCCCGTCGCTGCCGAGACCGGCGCCGTGGTTAAGAGCAGGGAGGCAGTCGGATCGGCCGCGAAGCGTCCGAAGAAGATCCTGGATGAGGATGCCTACATCGAGGTGGGTGGCGGGCTCGGGACGCCCCACTCCGTCACCGCGGCCGCTTGCGGCCTGTCCCGGCCTGTCCCGAGCGGCTGGGACGCACCGAGGGGCCCTGACACGTCCGTGCGCTTTTCTATTTGCAGAGTTTAGAGAATATTATTCAGCGCGATTTCTTTCCCGACGTGGAGAAGTTACGGGCGCAAAAGGAGTATCTGGAAGCTGAGGAAAATGGTGACTTGGAGAAAATGAGGCAAATCGCTATTAAATTTGGCTCCTCCTTGGGCAAATCATCGCGGGACACACCTGTGCCGTGTAAGAACCACCTCACCGTGGCTGTTTAATGTTTAAGCTGATACTATGGTTGATTTCTACAAAAGAAAAACCCAAACACATTATGCTTTGTCATTTTTTTCTACCGTGGGCTATGCAAGAGAGAGAAATGGTCTTCAGCTTTTAATTTATTTATTTAAGGTAGAAAGCTTTGTATTTAATGTTATTGCTCTTACCTAATGTCATACCAATGGATTTACATTGCATGGGAATTAGTATGGCAGACTGGGCAGTAGTCAGTGTCTGATGACTGATGCAGTGTTTCTCTTTGATAGTGTCCAATAATCCCTTCTGGACAGAAAAAAGCAATGTGGTAACCATGCCTCAGACATATTTTGTCAAGCTCTTGTTTATTAGCGAAAATCACATGCTCTACCTTGCAACACTGTACTATCAGAAGCTTTAGGCTATGTTCTAAATCATCATTACAGTTTTTGGGGTGGAAGGCATGGAAAGCTCACGACAGTCCAAGGTTAATGCAGCAAGCATCAGATGCTCAGTTATGTGTATGTTTTCACTTTGAGTTTGGGTAGTTTTTGTGCTGAAGGCCAGTGTCTAGCTGAGCACTTGCTGGGCAGTTTAGCTAAGCAGCTTTCTCATGGCAAAAGGACACATGTCACATGGTGAAGTCCTTCCCTCCCCTCCTGTGGGTGCCACCACTGAGCTGTGAGTTTGTTAAGCTCACATTGCTGTGATTGTCCTGTGAATTTTTCTCAGCATGAAAGTGTCTTAGATGAGAGATGTTGTTCGTTGATGGCACCATATTGAGAAGAATGTTTTGTAGTCTTTTCACAACTTTCTAATGAAATTGTTCTTCTCATGATCTGTCTTCTGTGATTCATGCTTGGCACATGACCTATACCGTGACGCAGAATGTCATGGCAAGTGTTCAGTTCTGTGCTCTGGTAACCATGCAAACCTTTTTCCTTTTGTCACAGATGTTACCCCAGCCACTTTTGAAACCCCAGAAGTGCATCCAAGTGGTCTTCCTCTGGGGAACAATTCCAGAGCTGGCACCCGAGCTGCAGAGGAAGGTAGGAGAATAATGTTTCTGTCACTGAATTCCTCAGCAGCACAAGAATATGCTTGTGAACTCTGTCTCCTGGGAAGCTGAAGGTTTTGGGGTATTTAGCCAACGTTTAAGCAGTTTCTTTTAACCTTCTAGTGAGTGAAAATAATCAATCTGGAATTGTGTGAATTTTCAATTGTAGGTCTTTTTAAGGCAGCATTCGTTCCTAATGCTTTGAATTTGTTTGAAAACAGTACATTTTTCCTGTGTCACCTGAAATTAGGGTCAGTAAGCAAAGACAGCAGAGGCGTAGATATTCATATAGCACGCTAAAAATGTCTGCTAGCATCTGGGCACTTGTGCTTTTTCCTTTTAATAGCTATTAAAGACTACAAATAGCTATAAATGCTGTGGAAGCATCTCTTTGAAAGTTGGTTATGTTTTCTAAAATATTTATTGTTGTACCATTCTGCATGTATATGCTTCTTTCTTATCCCCACTGAGTTTAATTATTAGTGGGTCAGTAGAGGGCTAGCACACAGAAAGAACTAAGACTTGTGTATAGGTCTCTTACAGAAAGGGAGGTATTAACCTTTGTCAAACTTCTTCCCTCCTCTTGTTAGGAGAAGCAGAAAAAGATGATAAAGATGCTCTTCCCAATCTGGACAGCTTCTTAGCAAAACACACGAGTGAAGATAATGCTTCATTTGAGCAGATCATGGAAGTGGCCAAAGAGAAGGAGAAAGTCAAGCATGCTTGGCTGTACAGTGCAGAAGAGGAGTATGCCCAGGTAGGGAAGTGGCTCAAGTGTCTCTCTGCACTTCCAAAATGACACAGGAGGGAAATGCCGTTTTACTGTATTTCTTTCCTGTTTAATTAAATGGTATATTTTCTTACCATTGGTTTTCAGACTCTGCCAAATACTTCCATATCTGTATTCTTATGGAAAAGTTTGAAAGCTCTCTGATTAATAGTATGGAAAAATCTTCTGCTCTTTTCTCGTTGCTTGTATCAGCTAATACATTTTCTGTAAGGGTAGAATGGTACAAAGATTCTTTCAAGGCTGCTCCCTTTAGTCTTGCAGACTGCCTTTATGTGAGATATGTGGCAGATCTTGCTGTTCTCTTTTTTTTTTTTGGCGATGTAGCATTCCATTTAATTTTGATTGGTAGATGAAGAAAAGCAAAAATTGAATCATCATTAGTGTTGTTACAAGGTGTAGCAAAGTGATATACATAACCTTTGTGAGAAATTAAATCTGTAGTGCTCACTTGATTTTATACGAGCTCATATAGAGTTTTGAAAGCTCACCTATGGGCACAGCATGGTTTCTCAAGTGCCAGTTGCCAGAGGAAGGGAGCTCATGCTTTGCAGGTGCTAAGTACATTAGGACTTGTAGCTGAGCTGGTGATACAGCTCTTCCAAGTGGTGTATGCTTGATGAGAAGATTGTAGGAGTACCTTTTCAGTCCTAATTTTTTTTTCTCCTGCCCTTTCAGAGACGAAATAAAAACCTGGCACTTCCTTCAGCAGAGCAGCAAGCCCTGGAGAATGTGAAAGCCGGGCTGGAGACCTGGGAGTACACGGCTAGAAACACCCTCATGTATTATCCAACAGGTGAGGCATGCAAGTCTCTCAGGGGAGTGATCTGTCTAGGTGGGTTGACTCCAGACAGCGCTTATCCCCCTTCTGACAGAACAGCTCTTACTGGTGCTACTGCACTGTTTCTTCTGAGAAGCTCAGAGATGCACGGCTGTTAGAGTCCTCTCCACCCATCCTGCACCATTCTTGAGATCTTGCTTCATTGCCTCTGATTGCAAAGCTGCATCGTGTTCTGTCACTGAATGTGATCACTGAATATATTACACAAGCATTTGTTTTCAGGAACCATAAATATTTCGGGCTTGTTTCATCTTATTTATAAGCACTTATTATCTTCAGTCACTTGTTGCTTCTGTTCAAAGAGCACTGCTTTGGTTTCCTGGTCACTTGGTTGCTATAGAAAACTGTATCATGTTGTAGCTGAGCCCTTTCACAAAGACTTTCTTCATTTCAAGGTGTACCTGATGAGGAGGACACATTTAAGAAGCCCAGGGAAGTTGTCCATCGGAACACTCGTTTTGTGAAAGATCCATTTAGCCAAGCCGTGAGCAAATCACAGCTCCAGCAAGCAGCAGCTCTCAATGCTCAGGTTGGATTATTTTGTTGATTCTGATCAAAAACCTTTAAAACAACATAATTGTTGATGACGTGTGTATGCTGGATACAGATGGCTGGCATCTTTCTCTAGAAGTTGATGAACGACATTGTCTTTTATTATTTCAGTACAAACAGGGGAAAGTGGGACCAGATGGGAAAGAGCTGATACCCCAGGAGTCTCCAAAAGTGAATGGATACGGATTTGTGGCTACTCCCTCTCCTGCCCCTGGTAAGAGGGTTTTTTTTATTGTTGTTATCCTCTTTTCATCTGAATCCACTGTATGTTACAGTTTCATTTTGTTCAGATGCATTAGCTTCAGGATGCTTTCAGTCAGAACATACTGATTATTTTTCTTCTAGTTCAGATGTTGTATCTGAATTTGTAAGAGTTCTTCACCAGCATGGTTCTCCCTGTCTTTTTTTTTTAATCACTCATAAATGTGAACATAGTGAGGCTTTTCCTCTGCGAAGCCTGTAGGTGGCATATGGAATGCACCCTCTTTTCTTCAGTGATAATGCCTTTTCCAAATACTGGGCAGCCAGATTTTCTAGCCAGTGACTTAATCTTAGAATCTGTTCTGCAGTTGTAGCTGTTAGGCAAGGTGTAGTCACTATTTGACACAGACATTTGGTTATTCCACATCTTAAGTCCTCTATCATTTCCTTACTTTTAAATAGTTTCATGCATTGAAAGAATTTTCCTACAGTATCAAAGAGGAAGACTGGTACTGTAGAATTAGAAAATGAAAGTTTCAATAAGCAAAAGCATACCTAATGGAAAAATAAACTCATGGAAGGATCAGGTTGGGCTTTGTAAGCTGGAGGGTGACACAGCTATGAGCAGTACCTGCTGTTTAAGGTCACGTCTTTGTAATGGGAATGACATGTTACTTTTCAACAAGGGCTGTGATTTCCTCTGCAGTAGAAGGGCTCAGCTGTGGTTTGTGTTTGCTGCATTTCATAATATGGTTCTCTGTGGGTGGGTTTTGTGGTTTTGTTGTTTTTGGTTGTTTTTTTTTTTGCTGACCAGATAGTTAAATATCTTGCATGAATATGACTTTTTACATTTGTTCTCAGGTGTGAATGAGTCTCCTTTTATGACATGGGGTGAAATAGAAACCACCCCTTTACGTCTAGATGGATCAGAAACACCGTATGTGGATCGCACACCTGGACCAGCCTTCAAGGTACTTCATAGGAGTCAACATGTCATTCTTTGGGGGTGGGGGGGCATAGACTAAGAAGGGAAAGACAAGTGAGTAACTAATAGATTAACATTGTTGTGGGATGTGTGACACATCTCAAGGACTGGGAACGCAGCCCAGAGACTAATAACTTCCAAGTTCTGCTTGGAGGGTGGAGATGGACATGGCTCCACATGAAAGCTACTTAGTGCAGATATATGAGGTGCAATACACAGTTGGTGACAGTGAGACTCAAAGGTTGATGATAGGCCTAGACAAAGGGGCTTTTGGAGAAAGCTGAAGAGATGCCTGGTTTCCCTGATTTTAATGTAGGAATGGGTAGAAATCATAATATTTCCCTAGTCTGAGGCAGCTATATCACTTAAAGGTTGAAAAGGTACTCTGATTTTGTTAATGGCACTTGGCCCTGTGTGCAACCTGTCTCGTGCTGGTATCGTTGAATGTGAGTTGTCTGAGATTCTTAGTTCAAGAAAAATGTAATTTTCTGTGTGTGCCCCAGTTTTGTCAGACTTTGAAGTTGTTGTGTGGTTTTCCTGCTGTTTAGCAATGCCTTTGTTTGCCTCAGAGCTGGCTGGCCATGGGCCAGGCTAGGCAAGACACAGGTGATATTGTTTGTCCACGAGAGACAGCAGGAGGAAATGCCAGATGTAATGGCTGCTTCCTTGACTGAACTGGTTCTACCATACTTGTTACTTGCAAAGGCAAGTTGAAAATCTCTCTAAGTCCTCTCTTGCTTTTATGTAGCAGAAGAGAAGAGTGGGCTGATCCCACTCCTCCCCTGTTTAGATCGTTGTCAGCTGCAATCCAACTGTGGAAGCGCTTTGTTTCATTTATACAGTGCTCATACCTAGTGCCTTGGCAAGTAAATTGTGTGATGTATTTATAGATCCTGGAGCCTGGACGTCGTGAGAGGTTAGGACTCAAGATGGCCAATGAAGTGGCAGCTAAAAACCGAGCAAAGAAGCAGGAGGCACTTCGAAAAGTCACAGAAAACTTGGCCAGGTGAGACTTTTGTTGTGAAGGAGGAATTAGGGACGGGTATTTTCTGATGAGGTTTGAATCAATCTATGCAGAAAGGGAGGAATGAGGAAAGTGCTGGAAGCAGGAAGAGATGCAGTCAGGCTAAACATTTTTAGACGTATAAGAACTTGCTTACCAAGGCAAGGCAGATGGTGGTTGTTCCTGGTACTCCCTCTTGTGAGCATTACTGTTCTGCCTTATGCTACCCAAGTAGTGCATCTGGATCAATGTCTTGCTTCACTGCAATTAGAGGAGACCTGATACAACATGCTTGACTGGGTCACAGGAAGGACGGTATAGGCTCAAAAGAAGTAAGCAGGCAGTGCAGTTTATGTTTAGGAGGGATGTTAGATGTTTGTTACTTCTCTCTCTAGAGAGACAGGCTGCATTTACTTGCAGGCAAAAAGACTTCTGCAGCCAATGGGTCTGGTCAGTGGAGGAAGCAGACACCAAGTTCTCCCATGGAAGCATTGATAGTATTCCTGATAAATACAAAATTTTACTGTAAAGTCTTTAAAAACTGTCTTTTCTATTCCAGCCTCACTCCAAAAGGACTAAGCCCAGCAATGTCACCAGCTTTGCAACGACTGGTAAACAGGACTGCAAGTAAATACACTGACAAAGCCCTGCGAGCCAGCTATACTCCTTCTCCAGCCCACACAGGAACTCCTGGTTACAAGACACCGGCAAATGGGCCCCAAACACCCACAACCACCCCACAGTCTAGGACAGTATCTCAGACACCAGTATCTCAAGATACTACATCAATCACAGACAATTTACTACAGCTTCCTAAAAGAAGGAAGGCATCTGATTTCTTCTAAATATTCTTGTCATCAGCAAGGCAATAGTGAACAGCCCATGCTCAGCTGTCTGCAACGTGGATGTTTTGAACCATCAGTAGTAAGAGGTATCTAGATTCAGCTGCCAGAGTGGAAGCCAGCAGTTATTAGATCCGGGACCAGATCTAGACTATGTAACTGAAATAGCTTGTGATGTGCTTTATGGAAGACAAGTGTCTCTTGCTGTGGTATAACGTCCCTTTGAACCGCATGGATATATTACACAGGACTGCTGTATCATAGGGATGCTTCCTGCAGTGGCAAAGAAGAGCGTGGACTCTTAGCTGAAACAGTGATAATTTTTAAAATATCTCTTTTTTTCAGATGGCCATGCATTTAAATACATTTCTATACAAATATGTCTATTTATAAAATATGTTAAGCCTTCCTAAAAGGTTGAACTGGATTTTACTCTTGCTTGTCAAACTTTTTTGGTCTCGTGCTTTGCAGAAGAGAGGATATCAAAGAGTCGCAGAACTGTAGGGGTTGGAAGGGACCTCTAGAGATCATAGAGTACGACCTCCCAGCTAAAGCAGTTTCCCCACAGTAGATTGCAGAGGGACATGTCCTGGTGAGGCTTGAGTATCTCTAGAGAGGGAGTCTCCACCACCTCTCTGAGCAGACTATTCTAGTGCTCTGTCACTGACGGTAAAGAAATTCTTCTTTATGTGTGCATGGAACTTTCTACATGTCAGTGTCTCCCATTTTCACCTTCTTCTGTTGCTACACACCACTGAAAAGAGTCCATCTCCATCTACTTGACTCCCATACTTCAGGTATTCATATAAACAGCGGTGAGATCCCTTCTCAGCTTTCTCATCTCCAGACCGAAGAGTCTCAGCCTTTCCTCGTACGGGAGATGCTCCAGACCCCTAACCCATGTATGTATGAGATGTCACATGGAGTTTTAGGGGATGTCTCTTTAATGGAAATTGATTTTAAACTGGTGCTTCTCAGTGTATGGTGCACTTGTCAAAATAATTATTATGTTGTGAAGAAAGAATGCATCCAGTTCCAGACATCAATTCACACTTCCTAATAACCTGCACTCTTACTTATTGTGTTCTGCAGCTGGTGAAATCAGAAGCTTGAGTGTGAGTGGTACTGTGACCCAAAAGAAAGCTTTCCCTTTTGCTTTTGACTATAACTCTTGGTTCTTGCAAACCATATCAGAGATGGTTGTTCATTCAGCTCAGCAGATGAACTTTGTAAAGCAAAAGATGACTATTTCTGAAAGGGCTTGGAGTAGTTGAAGTTGAAAACCAGCAGTTCAAAAGCTGGACCAATCGTTAAGAGAATCTCATTTTCTTCTCCCCACCTTTCCATTCTGCAGAAGGAAGTTTGGCTTGCTGATCATGCTCAGGCTTTTCCTCTGCAGATTTTGGGAACTCTCACCCTCTTGTGCAGTGGGCAGAGGGGGTCAGGATTTTGAATTTTGGAGTATGGGACCACAGGTATCTCAAAACTTCATTTACAGGCAAACCTCTGAGATGTGTCGGGCTGAAGCAAGTAAAAAATGAAGTCACAAGGAATGTCCTGAAGCACTTCAGGGGCTGCTTATGCCCACAGAAGGTTTTGCTGAGAATAGATCTTCCATTTGCATCTTGAGACAAAGGTTTGGAAAAGTCAAGTCTGACATGCTGACATTTAAATGTTCACTGGGAAAGATATTCCCATATTTCAGGTGCCTGTTAGCTAAGTCTAAGTCATGGCAATGCTTGATGGCAGAAGCCAACTGCTGGAAGTTAAAAATAAAAGTTAAAGTTCTCTTTCACAGCTTCTGTCATCTTGATGTGGCCCGGGACGTCTCCCTTTGCCCCCAGCTCCATAAAGATGTACAATTTCCCCCCTGATACCTCAAAGATCTCAGAGGTTTGATGATTGATGGGTGGTGCAAACGTTCCATCTGTTTCCCTAGGGAGAAATCAATGCAGGAAGTCCTGAGGCATTCTGTTGTCAACTATCTTTATGGCCACATTGCTTTATAACGTGCTGCAGCAGGCTAATTTCACTGCCACAGGAGCCTTCTCCTAGTGTGGTGCTCAGGCTGAAACCTGTCTTTCAGTGATATTTTAAGGGTGTCTTCCTCTTCAGTCCTTGCTGCCAGTTTTAGATGATTTTTTTTTTTCCCCCACAAGCTAAAACAGAGAAGGAATCATTCATAATGATGTTCACAAGAAAGTTCTTCCTGAAGGCATTAAACTATGGGTAAATTTTCTTAAGCAACTGAATTTGAGGGACATGGCTTAGAGGTGGTGATGGGTCGATGTGGGCTGAGTGGTTCCAACCTTAATGATTCTATGAATTTCTACTGCTGAAGGTTTCCTTCTTTACCCAATAGATGGAAATGTAGTCTTAGCACTGCTTGCTGGTTATCGTGAGCTTTCAAAATACTTATTGGTAGGTTATGTTTTTGAAATGCTTTCATTGGATGGACCAGTGCTCTATTAATGCTGCTTGGCTTTGTGTTCAAGCACAACAGCGTAGCTGTGTTTGTTATTGCAGAAGAGCGTCTTGAAACTGTTCTGAAGCTGTTTAATTGTTCACGTTTGTATCTCAGGAGGCACACGGGGTTAAGCACTACATGGAGGAGCTCCTAAAGGTGTTGAGGAGCTGAGGGGTGCTGCTTTTTGGTTGCTTTGTTTTCACAATGGCCGCCTTCAAGAACTGTTTGTTTCCATTTGCTTGGTGCTTTCCCTTAACTTTCTTCCCTTGGTTTTCTTTCAGCCCCTCTGTTTTGTAGCTCTGATGGTTGGCTGCTTCCTGTGGGCTCAGCAGCTGTTATTTTCTTAAACCCTTACTCATGAG
>PPHD01007087.1:0-23562 GCA_002909625.1 Bambusicola thoracicus
GCTCGGCGAGCAGCCCGGCGGGCACCCGCCACACGGCCGCGGAGCTGGCAGCCCCCACTCACCGCCGCCGCCCCGCGCCGCGGCCGCCCCCTTCCGCCGCCGCCGCCATGTTTGTTGTGCCGCCCGGCGCCCCCCCGTACCGCACGAAGTCTCGCGAGACAGCGCGGAAGGGGCGGGCAGCGGGCCGGCATGGCGGCGGCGGGAGCCTGGCTGAGGAGCGGCATTAAGGTGATGCGCGGGGCTGCGGGTTGAGGGCCGCTCGTTTGCCGCTGCTGCTGCGGGGTGCGGCCGCCGCCGCCGGGTCGGTGGTGTTAAGGGAGAAGGCTGAGCGTTCCCTGGTTCGGAGCGGGGAGGCGGTACCTCAGAGCCGTCGCAGTTCGGGTCCTTTTTGGCTGCTGGAGTGCCGGAGCGGGGCGTTCTACTGAGGGGCTGCGGGTGTGCGGTGCTGAGGGACAGGGCAAGGCCCGAACGTGAGGGAGGGACACGGAGGAGGAGGCGGTGGGCTTGGGAAGGTGTACATCACTGCGCTCTCGGTTAAAGCTACATCTTAACGATGCTGACGTGCCCACCAGCGTTATAGCCTCACTTTACAATCATAGGATGGTTTGGATGGAAGGGACCTTTAAGATCGTGTAGTTCCAACCCCTGCTATAGGCAGGGATGCCTCCCTTTAGCCCAGGTTGCTCACAGCCCCATCCAGCCTGGCCTTGAATGCTTCCAGGGCTGGGACATCCACAGCCTCACTGTTCCAGTGTCTCATCTCCCCCACAGTAAAGAATTTCTTCCTAATGTCGAGTCTAAATCTTCCCATTTAAAACCGTTTCCCCTTGTGATGTTGCCACTTGTCTTCGTGCAGAGTTCCTCCCCAGCTTTCCTTTTTGTTGGTATTTCAGATTGTAAAAGCTGAGACAACCAGGCAAACTGAGGTGAAGGTAGGAGTTGAGATAAAATGTAATGTTAAAAGCAGCCCAGCAGCCATGTTTCAGTGTGTGGTTTTGGTAGGTATCTTGAGTCCCTTGGCAGCATACATTGCCTTGCCCACAGAAAAAGAGGAGGAGGAAGCAGCGAGGCAGCACCGAGGCAGCTGAGTAACATTTGTGCACGTTAAATGCTATCTGAGAACATAAAACTTATATGACTGAATGGCTTCTAAGAATAAAACTATAAATGTTTGATTTTGTTCAGCCTACATACAAAACTGATTGTGTCTATGCTGTGTTGTTGCTCAGGGTGTGAGGCACCTGGAACAGTGACTCGCAGATCTGTCTGTGGGTTTCCATGTGGGCTCTGTGTCAGGGCTGTTCTGGTGATGTGAAGTAACCCTGCTGTGTTCTTGGAGTGGCGAGGAGGGGAACTGGACTTAGGGAGTGCCTCATTAAGCACTAACTTTCTCCAAACCTTTGGCATTGTTGCCAGGAGCCTGCTGCAGTACAGGCTGCAGCCTGTGATGGACAGTGAACTGTTGGCTGCACAAAGCTGCAGCTTGCTGCCAGGTGTTTGGCTGTTTACCTCAGCCACTGTAGCCCCATGCACTTTGCTTGTCCTTGCTGAGCTGCTGATTAGCCAAGGTCACCCAGCTGCCTATTTTCATTTGAGAGAAGTCTTTATATTTTTCTCTGTGGTTGACAAAATGTGTACTTCCCACTCTGAGTGGGGCAGAGAGCGCTGTGTGCATTCAGTGATGTGTTCACCTGCATGGTCAATAAGTCTACATCCCAGTGCAAGAGCCACTAAGGAGAGTATGGGTGACACCCAGAGTATTACTGGATATTGTTTCAACAGTGCTGGCTCGTTGCCTGCTCCATGTACCTACTGTCAGCCTCAGGATCATGGTTATCTTAGATGTTTTCCTCTATTAAAGCAGCTCTCAGTTTGGTTTTCTGTGAAGACCTGTGGAAACTCCAGTAACTTAATCTTCATTTGAAGGCATTGCAGTTGCTGCTGCTCATCTATATGTGGTATTCCTGACTCAGTCTCACTCAGTGTTTGTTTTATGTAATCTGTAGTGTTGAATATGAACAAACAAGTGTCTGTCTTCTGCATTACAACTCCTTTTATTTTTTTTCTGGTTGTACGTAGCTGTTTGGAGTAATGTTCCTTGCTTGGGTATCTTGTTGCTAAGACAATAGGAGTCCACAGGTCTGTTTTACATCGGTTCTTCAGTCAATGTGGTGACAGGTATTGAAAACCAAGATGGAAGAGTAATTATTGGAAGGATCAAAGGAATTTTTAATTCCCAACCCCAAAGTTTCTGCTGGTTTTTGAGGAATGCTGCTATCATAATGTGCACTGCTAACTTGTGCTTTCTGTGAGCCAGCAGCAGTCTGCTTACAGCACAGTCTGTCATCTGCTTGCTGTGGGGTTAAGAGTGCATGCTAGCAAAAATGTATGTTGGCAGGAGGCTGCTCATATACGCATTATTTTTATGGCACAGCTGTGTCTCTGCTAGGGGTTTCTGTCAGCAGTTGTCTTGATAAGAAATGAATGTCTGCACTTCACTCTGACAGCAACAGTGACAGAAATCTGCAGTGAAGATCTGACCGGACAACAGCAGCCACAGAGTGCGTTGGGTTCATGGAGCTATGAGGGCAACGTTTCTGTCTCTTTTGAGCTCAGTTGGTCAAACTGTTCTTTTTTGAGTACTACTTTGGAATAGCACAGAGTAAATTTTGCAGCATTAGCCTGTTGAGCCAGCTCAAGTTTGCCATGTTAATTCTGTTACCTACCTGAGTATTTCTTTGAACAGAAAGTAGTTCATAGCTCCCCAAGATGCAAAGCTTGTTCTGTCACTTTATCTCTGTACGCTCAGCGGATGATCACTGCGTGCAGCTTGCTCCCAAAAGCCACACTGTCTGTGTTGTTCATTTTGGTGACTTCCCAGATTTTACCATGCATGCTTAACATAGTTCCCCCTGCAGTAAAATAACTGTGTAATACCTCTGCTCTCTTGGGTGGATACCCACTGCTTCTTGATGTCGTTTGAGATTGTTTTATATCATGGATGAATGGAGAGGTGCTTCTGAGGTTAATCATTCAAGTTTAGTTCCTGCCTCCACTTTTTAAATAAATCAACCAACTAAGACTTGTTAATAATTAGTTACAGAGTGCTATCAATGTACTTGCTGTAGGATTTAAACTATATAGAAAGTTTCAAATACCTGGTGCTTGGATTGTGAAATGTTTGCTCTGAAAATCAGCCAGCGATAAGTAAGATCTCAATTGGAACAGAAAAATCCACAGTGCTGTTGAAGTCATGCCCTTTCACAGCAAGATAATCAGAGAAAGGGCTGTCATTGCTTTAGAAGTGAGAGTTGCTGGTCCCTAGAAAGTCAGAGAGAAGGTTAAGTCTTATTAAAGTTGAGTGGTCTTGTGGAAGAAGTTGTACATGAATCACATTTGATTAATTCTATTAAAATGTATACTTATTGCTATGAATATTGCACAGGCTTGCTTTAAAAATAAGTGCTGTCAGCAGAGTTTATTTGCTGCAAACATTAAAACAGACTAAAACTAACGATTTTAAATTTTGTTTGTTTGTTTTAGAATAACGTTCTATTAGCAAACATCAGGAAAATTGTTTTGGTTTCATGGATGTCAGAAAATTGAGTGTATGTTGTTTCCTATTCTGTTCCTGGCTAAAAGCACTGGTTAAATTTGTATTTTTTTTTCAATTAAAATAAAAACCACTAAATATTTAAGTAGTCTACAGACACAAATTCTGCTAACTGTTCTGATGTTCTGTATTTATTGTCAGCAGCTGAAAAGAAATGTGCCAGCATACTTGGCAGCCTCTTGGAGGGCTTCTCCATGTGTCTATAGATCCTTCAAATCAGAACCTATGCCAAATGTGACAACTGATGGACTCGTCTGTGCTCCGCTTCAAACATTCACTGAAGAAGAGGCGATGCTGAAAGATATGGGTACCTATTTTCTGTGTGGTTAAAATTCAGAAATGCCTAGCTAGAAGGGAAATCTTACCTTTAGAAATCAATTTTTGTCACTTAATTCCAGTTAAATCTCTAGCTGAGATTGTTTTGTTGAATTTTGTTTAATTTTTAAATTGCTGTAGATCACAAGAGAAGAATGCAATGTTGTTTTGGTCCTTCTTCCATGTTACCAGAGCACAAGTGCACTTACCAGAGTGCAGTTTACTCTGCCTGAGTAAATATTAGCTGTTTGAAACTGTTGCTGTTGCAGCAGTGAAGTTGCCTGGTGTTGTCTCACGCCTTTTCAGAAGTGTTTGGTTCAGCTGTGGTTCACTGCTCCAGCTGCTTGTCAGAGGTTTCACCTATCCCCAGATGGTGATAGATGTGACGTGTGCCTGCAATGTAGTCAGGCCTGCATGAGGAAGACTTTTGCGCAGGGGGATCAGAGTGAGAACCTGCATGTCTGGAAGAGATCTTTAAGGCTCAGGTTGAACAGGAACAGTCTCACGTATGATCTTGTACATTCAACATGTGTTAAAGCCTTAAGACTGCCCAAGTGAGAAGTTGAATTTGTAAAGAAGATACAGCTAATAAAATAAGGGACATATTGGGATTATTTCCTCTTTTTTTTTTTTTTGTCAAATAATTGCATGTAAGTGTCATTGAGTTGTTTTTGAAGTTTCTAAATCTATAGGAAGTATTTGTTTTAGTTCACAAGCTTGTAACGTGAATGATAATTGAACACTGTGGCACATTACTTTAACTTCTTGTCTTTTTATTAAATTGTCTGGGAGTGTCAGAATAGAGGCATAACCTCTCAGGAATACCATGTGACTGTTTCAGTGATCCTCAAGTAGACTGTTAGGATACTCACATGCTTTTTTTTTCTTCTTTCCTTGCAGTGAAAAGATTTGCTCAGGAACGAGTTGCGCCTCTGGTACAAAAAATGGATGAGAATTCGAAAATGGAAGACTCTGTAATAAAGGGATTGTTTGAACAAGGGGTCTGCACATTTTTACTTAATTACTGAGTCAAAAAGCAACACTGCTGATATGAGTTTCTAACCGTCCACTTCTCAGATGTTTAGATTAAAAGATTGTGAGAGAGAATTCAGTTGAGCTCATGAATCGTTGAAAATTTTGGATTTATCAACAGAAGGGCAGGTTTATTTTCTTTTTTAATCTCTCTCCATCTTTTACTGTGATATTCTTTCCATCTGTTCCACTCTTAAACTGCATTCTTCAAATTATCTTTGAGTTGTTTATCTTTACCATCTTTCTGTTTGTTTTTTTTTCCTTGGATAAGAATAATTGCATGGAATATTAGGACCAGCATAACTATAAGTGCCACTGGAGGAGGGCATTGAGAGTCTTCTGTTTCTGTATCGGGCAGCCACAGGAGCTTGTGTTTATCACTCCTGCACTCAATTGTAGCCTTTCCTGCTGTCAAACCTAATGCTCATCTATGCTGAAAACATCATTTTGTACAAACTCCAAATAACGGACTTACAGTGAAATTGCAGAGTGATGTTTGGCCTGTGTTCTGCATTTGTGAATTTTTTCTTGCACAAGTTGACTCTTCTGTGATCAATTTTTTAGTTTGTAAAGGGCATTGAAAGGAACTACATCTTTAAGAAAGGACCTGGAAATGCTTAGATGTTGTAGTTTTTATTTTAGTCTTCTAAGTATTAGCTTTGGCTCACAGGTTGGTGAGAATTCATGAGAAAGATTGATATATTTACATCTTTTCCATTTCAGCTGATGAGTATTGAGCTCGGGGAAGAATATGGAGGGACTGGAGCTTCATTTTTTTCTGTCATATTGGCAGTAGAAGAGCTGGCCAAAGTTGATCCGACTGTAGCTCTTATGTGTGAACTCCAAAATACACTGACAAATAGGTTATTTACCACATATGGAACAGAAGAACAAAAGAGAACCTACTTGCCTAGAGTGTCCAAAGATACAGTGAGTCAACATCTCATGTTACTATAATACAGGATAGTTCTCTGCAGTTGCATAATATTAGCGGTTGGGTGTTTTGTTTTTTTTTTTTCCAGTAACTAAATAGGTGACTGCAGCAGTGGAAAATATCTTTGTATGTGAGCTTTGAAACACTTCTTAGAGCTGAGACCTGTGGGTAGTAAAGATGCATCCTGTCATCGGTAGATGAGTGGTTAAAGAGGAAAGGGTCTCAGTTCCATTAGAATTTAACTTATTGTGGAAAAAATCTCTAAAGCAGTTGACTGCAAGAGACGTGGAATTACATGGTCTTTCTGTTTTTAACCTCCATACCTGAAACTTAGGTACTTTGAGGTGGTAGGTTAGAAGGTTTGAATTCAAGAGGCTTGTGCTTGTCGATAACTATTTTTGTTGCAGAATTCCTAAAATGAATTTTTCCCTTCACCTGACAGATAGGCAGTTTTTGCCTGTCAGAGGCTGGATCTGGCAGTGATGCTTTCTCTTTGAAGACTCGTGCTGAAAAGAAAGGAGACTACTATATTATCAATGGCTCAAAGATGTGGATTACCTTAGCAGAACATGCAGGGGTTTTCTTTGTGATGGCAAATACAGATCCTGCCTCAGTAAGTTGCTAAAGCATAATGTTATTTTCAGTGACAGGTGATGATATGTTACTGTGAATTTTATATTAATAATCTGATGTTAAGGGCTAATATTCTTTGCACCTTTTCCTAGCTGACAACAAATCTCTAAAATGTTTTCCAACAAAAGCAGAGAACTTGCTGAGCAATTTAATAAATTCCTCCCACCAGGGAAAATAAAAATGTCAGAATAATTACTTAGATGATGAGAACAGCACCCATTGGTCTTATTCTGAGTAATGGAAGAACAGATTGTTTGTGACGCTCCTGGTCCAACTGACAAGTTGCTCTTTTGCAAGGCAAGACAGAGCTTAGGCCACATGCACTCAGTAATTAACAAGTACACAGTAGTAGAGGTCAGGTAAAACAAAAGAAAACCAAACCCATATCTGAATATGCATTTCAAGTTTTGTCATTTACTAATTTGGATATTGGTTTTAAAGGCTCAGAAAAATCAACTGCAAGCTTTGAAGTATGCTGTACCACAAAGCTGAGCAAGAATCCAATACAAAACTAACTTGTTTGGAACTTTTTCCAGTATCCTTGTCTTTAAAAATTTACTTGAAGACACTTATTTCTAAATTAAAATTCAAAACTGACTAATAAAACATTTCTTTTTTGCTTTCATTGGAGAGAACATTTGAGCATCGTGTTGCTTTCTGAAATTGTATTCATTTCATCACAGTCTGGTGGGTGATTTGAGTACTTCATAACCTGGAAATATGTTTGATAAGTCATTTCCATATTTAACTGCTGTCCTTTGCCTTATAGTCTGGAGCTGTTAGTCTGTATAGCATTTTCAAAGAATGTATTGTCCTGTTAAAGTTAGAAATTTGATTTTACGTTAATATTCAAGTAGGAGTTTGAAAGTCATTGATTTTCAATTATTAGCTAACAGTTAACAACAGTATATATAAGAGAACAGGCCACTGTAGATTTGTGTACCATTAACTCTTTAACTCGCAGTGCACTACGTAATGTTATGTTGTGGAATACTGATAACAGAAATCATAAAGCCATGATAGAGAGGGAAGACTAGCCTCCTCTTTAATAGAGATGCAACTCTTCTACAAGAACCACAATACTTTTCCTGCCTCATGGTGTCATCCTTTTAACAGGAGGAAATGCCGTGGGTGGTAGGTTTGGGAAGAGATGAGAACGTGGCCTGGAGGACCTTGCACTTCTCTCCTGGGCCTTGTACAATGGGGTGTGAGAGACTGCTGTGGTTCTGGCAGGAGGAAATGCTGAGAAAACATGAATGAGTGGAGGAAAGGAGAGAGAACTGGAAACAAGAATAAATTGCAGGGAGAAAGAGAAAGTGACAGCTATCAGGAATCACTGCTGTACTCCAGGAATATAAGGTTTCAGTTGTGTGAAGACTGTAATCCTGTGCGTAGAGGTGTCAGAATTTAGACTGGCTATACAGTCTATGTATTGTCACATGCATTATTGAGTGTCCTGTCTGAATTGTAATCTGAATACGTGCAACACCCATCATAATGATTTCAGAGTACTTTACAAAATGTTCCCACTACTTTTTGAAAATGAAAAGACAGTGGTATTCATGTTCTGCAGACTGGAATCATATAATGAATGTGCCTAGCAATCCTGGATGACCGTTCAGGGCTTTCATAGTACTTATACTGAACTTTGAATATTCAGACACAGTTCCCAGTGATAAGGCTCCTTGGTGAGCATTCTTACTTTGGACAACCTTAAAAGGAAATGCCTATTTGCAGCCTTCCATAGGAAGCATAGCTGGAGTGATTGAGCTTAACTAAAAACTTGCATACTGTAAAATATTCTGATGGGTGGGTTTAGAGCTGTTACTCATTTGTCCACTTGAGTCTAAACACACCCTCTGCCTGGCAGCTCAGTGTTTAACTGTGCCATGTTTCAATACAGCATTAACTTGCTTCCCCAGTGATTTCCAGTACAGACGGGCACAGTGATCCCGTTCCATTGGCATAATGCTGGTTTCCTGTCCTCTCAGGAGAACTTCCAAATTATTCTATTTTCCACATGGAATACTTTAATGGAAGTGTTTGCTTTGACCTGTGTTGAACTGCAATTAGTAGATATGGGGAGCAGATGACAATGCCAGTGTCTTATTTAGTAATGTATGAAGCAGGTATAAGATGTTTGTGTTGAAATGTGATATTTGCATAAACATTTGGTAATACTAGTATGAAAGAACAGTTATTATTTTCTTTAATTCATCCTAGGGATACAAGGGAATTACATGCTTCATAGTGGATCGCGACACAGAGGGACTACATGTAGGCAAGAAGGAGGA
This sequence comes from Bambusicola thoracicus, assembly GCA_002909625.1. Taxonomy (NCBI): domain Eukaryota; kingdom Metazoa; phylum Chordata; class Aves; order Galliformes; family Phasianidae; genus Bambusicola; species Bambusicola thoracicus. The sequence goes on from PPHD01007087.1 coordinate 8,822, forward strand.
TAAGCTTGGAATCAGAGCATCATCTACTTGCCCAGTAACGTTTGAAAATGTTAAGGTACTGTAAGCTGTTTAGCTACTGAAGGATAATTTGTGTAGGATTTGAGCTAGATCACGCATAAAGAAAGAATGTTAACTAAATTTCCATTTTTTTTCTCCCTTTTTCCCCGTCATTGCTTGTTACAGTCATCCCTATTTCTCAGACATATTCAGGAGGATTGAGTTTTAAGTTCTAAATTTTGATACCATTTTTCCCAATTGAATTTGTAATCAGAGAATGTTCTGATCGCATCTTCTAACAAGCAGATGGTTGGGTTATGTTTCATTGCCCTCATTTGCAGGGAAAATTAAACAAAGTGTACAGTGATTCACCTGTGGACATTTCTAGCAGTTGCAAAGCAGAATAGAATACAAATAAGTAAGTGATTTTATTCCTTAGGTTCCTGAGACGAATATCCTCGGGCAGATTGGACAGGGCTACAAGTATGCTATTGGAATGCTGAATGGTGGCAGAATAGGGATCGCTGCACAGGTGGGTAACATTGTTTAACGCTGAATGCAACCATTATGTAACTTTGTATTTGGATTGAACCTTACAAAGCCTTGGTAGCTAATAAGAAGAAACAATGTAGGAGATGCTTTATTAAAAACTATATTGCCACTAGATGTCACTGTCCCTGTGTCTAAATTACAGTAGTATACTGAAACAACTGCAAATGATCAAATCCTTTCTGTGACATAAGCAATCCATTTGAACATATTACATAGCAGTTAGCTTGTCTTGGTGGTTAACTTATAGCTTCAGAAATATTTCAACATTTTTGTCTCTCATTGTGTAAACTTCTTTTTTGAAGACTAGATTTCTAGATAATATAACATACCGGAATGTATGATATTAATGTTTCTCATTGTGATTGGATGGGATTGCCATTATTTTTAAGTTAACTTATTTTTGAAATAAGTGTGATTTTTTTTTTTGTAACAGAAGTATCCTATTTCTGTGTTGTGTTAGAACATTGTATCTTAATGGCATCCTCGAGAAATCATTTGCTCATCTTGGAGCTTTTTCCAAGTGCTGCATTTTGTTGTAAACTCACTTTGGATCTCAGAGTGCTGGTGATCTGAGTGGAAATCAGATAATAATAATTTCTTATAATAAAACAGCTTATGACAAGTTTTGTTTCTATATTTTTGAGTTTACTTCTTAAAAAAGTAATGTTTTCTTGGTATTATATTGTGGCTGTAGCTGTGCTGTGTGGGGTGCGATGCACCTGTACTACTGATCCTCGCTTACCTTTTGCTCCAGCTTGCAGACATACCTCTGAATAAGCACAGCAGGAGTAGTAGTTCTTCTAAAACTTTTCACACAGCACTATACTATGTTGCTAAATGCAATGGCTTTTCCATTATTTCTAAAAATCATCTGTGATTAAACTTGGCCAGATATGGCATTTAAAAACTAGAGCCATGGGCTCAGTTATTTCCAGAGATAGAAATAATATAGATGCTCTGGCAGTAAAATACATGATCTAGAATTTAACTTAATTACTTCAAGTTACACTTACAGCCTAATTAAAAGTTAAGGTCAGGTAGTTGTTATATCTTACTTACTACTTTTTTGATAAATGGTGAGAAATGTATTTGAATGAACAAGAAGAGCAGTGTTAAAGCCCTGTAGTATTGAATTTAGTTTTGCAGTGTGATAGGTTTAAAAGATAATTAAAATTATATAGAAGTATAATTATAGCTGTGAAAACAGTTTTAGACAGTTTTACTGCAAGGTGGCTGTATATATTGTTAGAGGTGCTGAAGCTGATGTACTTAGTTCATTCACATGAGTTTATTCAAGACAACGATAAACATGCCAGCTTTGCTAATGAGCAAAGTACTGCATTATTTCCTCACATTCTTTTCTCACATACCCTTTTTCGTAGGCATTGTGGGGTTTTTTTTCAGGAATCTTAATTGAATAAGGAGTGAATGTCTGAAATTTGAGTAACTGTAAAACTGTCTCTTCAGATTCTGTATAGAACCTTCATCATATTTTGGATTTGTTTTAGCAATCATTAGATAGGAAGAAAAATTTTCTCCTAAGCACCAGGCTTTTTACAAAGGTGAACTGCTTGACCAGAAGATGACTCTGCTCTGACCTCTGTAAGGTGCATTCATTAGCTAATTTTTACTGAATATATGCCTTATCTTTTTTTTACAGATGTTAGGGCTGGCACAGGGCTGTTTTGACCATGCAGTTCCATACACAAAGGAGAGAGTCCAGTTTGGGAAACGCATATTTGATTTCCAGGTACTTGTTAATGGGCTCATGAGATGTTTTCTCCAAGGTAGTAGCAGTGATGACAGTAGATGAAGTTCATAACATGAGTTACCTGATCTTCATACTTGGTGCTTGATCTTCTGTCACACCTCCTCCATATTTGAGAAGAAGTTTTCAGAAGAATTTCAGACAAGCGTTCATCTGCCATTTGAAATATATCAATTCAGTGTTGTGTTTTTTCAAATGGTGTGTAAATCATTTATAATTTTGAAGCAGTATGGCAGCTCATTTTGCCTGATAGTATATTCACTGCCTTGAAAAATACATGCTGGTTTTAATCTCACAGTATGTTGAGCACATTCCAGTTTTCATACGCTTACGTGAGGTGTAGGGGAAGGCCTTTTCCTGGAGACACTTGAAAACGTAGAAAGAGGAGGAAAGCTGATTATTATATTTCCTCTGTTATATAAAGACGTTTCGTTTTCATGATAATATCTGTATCTTAAAATGAAAGACTCTTTGTTGCAAAAATGATGTATAGTTTAATAAGGAAGATGTATAATTGTAATTACTGTAGTAATTTTCTTGTTAAAAGAAACCTACATCTCAGCTGAAGGGAAGGAGCATTAATGCTACTGGTAATTTGTACAAATTTTAGGAAGCACCCAGAGATATTTAGAAAATTATTGGAACTCTGTCTTTCAAATGGGAAATTGAATTTTGTAATTGCCAAATTATTTCGTTATTTTGACCTGCCTTTATGCTTCTGCTATATGTTTCTGCAAATTTTAAGGAGCAGCGTTAGTGTTCTAATAAGATGAAAGATTTCATTGTGTTTTAGGTGCAAGTTAGACTATTAAATATTCATTTTCAGTCATCATAATGTTTGTATCTCTTTCAGTAATCCTATTCTTCTTTAATACCTGCCATTTAGAGGTGAATTCCATCACCACTTTCCATCCTCTTGAATCCATTCATCAGTCACATCCTCTGTACTTCTTTCTTAGCCACCCATAGCTTTTGTCTCATGGTTATTGTGAATGGGAAGAGGTAGTTGTTGCCTTAGTAGTTCTCCATTTTTAAGAAGTTTCTTCTTTCAGTTAAGCTTCATGAGAGAAGTAGATTTGTTAATGTACGACTATTCTCAATAGATAGTGGCAAAGTAAATATACCACTTTGACCAGCTCTTGTCACTGCACTGCTGAGCAGAATGTTGCCATTTGGCTGATATTTCTTTGGTACTCGTGGGTTCAAATAGTTGAATCTTTCTGTCTATCCAGGCTGGCAAGAAGTTCTCTTGTACTTCTGAATCCAAGAAGAGGGAAGGAGAAAGTGCAATTCCTAAAAGGACTGCAGTGGCTCAGATTTCTCAAATTTGTTGTCACAAATGCAGAGCCATGCAGAGTTACTGGATTACTTTTTTATCTTATTTTTGAGTGTAGATATGCCCTTTTATGAAGAGAAACAGATTCTTGCTATTCACTTGAATACTAAATATTAGCTCTGTCTGACTTGTGACATGCTTATTACAGGCAATGCAACATCAGATAGCTCAGGTGGCCACACAGTTGGAGGCTGCAAGGCTGTTGACCTACAATGCAGCCCGTCTTGCAGAAACAGGAAAGCCATTCATAAAGGAGGCGAGCATGGCCAAATACTATGCTGCAGAGGTAACTCACAGTTTTCAATTCAATGTGTTTATTTCACTGCTGTTTGAAAGTTTCTTCCGTTACTGAACATGCAATTGTTAAGTCATGTTCTGCTGTGAAATCTGTAGCTGTATTTCTTCTGCCATTAAAAGAGAAAGTGAATTTGTATTTTGACTTATCTAGAGAGCTTTCATTCTTTCAAGATTCTTTTTGTGGCTGGAGAAATAAATGGCTCAACTTAGCTGGTCCACAACTGTGATGCTTAATGTGATTCAAAACTGCATTGCTTCTGTTTCTTTTTAATTGGTGTTTTTTGCATATTTCTGCTAGTCTGTTTCACAGGGTGTCATACGAACTGTTGCAGTAGTAGTGAATTCTTGATGTTCTCTGATGTGGAAGAATGTTGATGTTCTAAAAAAACTTTCATAAGATGAATACAAAAATATCAAACTGTCATTTTCCCACTTATTCTAGTTACTGTTGTAACTACTATTTTGTCTTCACTTTTAATGACTATAAAGCATAACGTATAGCATTGCCTACCAGATGTTGAATCCTGAAATAGTAACAGTGAAACTATTTTCATAGGTTGCAACACTAACAACCAGTAAATGTATTGAATGGATGGGTGGTGTTGGATTCACAAAGAATTATCCAATAGAAAAGTACTATCGTGATTGCAAAATAGGTGAGTGATAGCTTCTAAACAAATGTCTATTGTGGCACTGGTATTATTATACTTTGAACATGAATGACTGGCAAATTTTTTAAGAGATTTTTTTCCCTGTGAGCTTTAATCAACACTGATTAAAATGTATCTTTGTATGTTGTTGCTTCGGATTAAAGATCTGAATCTGAGTAGAATTTTATAAGGGATTCCTTGTTTACCAGCACAACTGCTGAACCTAAGGGTTTGACATTGCTACCAATTGCTGCCATCTTATGCTGACGGTTAGCTTTTTGTTGGTTATCTGGGAATTGGTTTTCGTGAAAATTCCTTGTCATTCTGCTTTACCAAAAGAAAAGCCTTTTGATTGTCACAGATATGAACATCTACATGAATATTAGTTCTAGAACTTGCTTAGTAAAGCTTCACTTTGTAATTGTGAGTGTTCTAGCTGGACTGTTAAGATAATACCTTGATCTCTTGATGTGTTCGCCATGATCTTACAGTCTTCTAACTTATTCTGTTCTGATTGCAGGTACAATATACGAAGGAACTTCAAATATCCAGCTGAGCACCATTGCAAAAAGCTTAGCACAGGAGTACTGAAAGTTTAAGGGCTTTGTGACTGATAACAGAAACAACTTCACTGAGTATTAATCATTAATTACAGGTTTTTTTGTGATTATGCAAAATCAAAAGTGATATCATAAATAAGAATGCATCATCAGAGAGAAGATCACAAGGAAAATGGTGAATTCCACATTTTGGGGCAGTGAATGTGTAAATCATGCTAAATCATGAATTCCACATTCAAATCTAAATCTTGAGTTAAAAGCATCTCCAAGCTGAAATTATTTTGTTGCTTTAGATTATACAAACAGTGTATCTGAACTTCAAGATTTCAAGATGAAACAAAAGAAATTTTTAAGTTGCCTGATGTAAAAGCTTCTGTTAAGCTGCCTGGGAGAAAGGTCTCTTCGTGTGCAGCCCAACTGTTGCATGGTGTAACACTTCAGTTTGTTCTTTATGCCTTTTTTTTTTTTTAGCATGGGGTATGAGGAGAGCTGTTTGGAAATAGGTAAAAGGGATGGTTTTCCTCTTTTGGGAAGTGATGTCTGTGGAGCTGCTGTAATTTGAGTAATTTTTTTTTTTGTGCAGCCTTTGGTGTGTTTTTAAGTATGTCTTGGTAATTAAGCCCTTCCAGCCCCAGTCTGTAGTATTGAAAGGTGGATAATGTCTGCCTCCCTTTCCAGCGTTCTCAGATGTTAAGGGTTTAAATCTAAGAGGCTATTTATAGATATCCTTTTATAAAAGGTTGAGTTGAAATCTCTTTGAAATGGGGTTAAAAAGCTCTACTGGTTCTTCAGAAAGACAGAGATATAAGCTAGATAATAGGAATGCTGTGATACTGCCTCACAGCGGCCTTTCCATGTTCAATGTGTGTTACCAACTTTAGTCCTCAGAACCTTCCTGAGAGGTAGGAAGAGGTTATCAATTTGTGGGGGAAAAAAATCATGGAAGTTAGTGGTTTCTCTGCAACCACTAAGGGACAGTTATCTTCACTGAAGAGAGAGGGAGATAATTTTCTTGAGATGTATTTGCTGTTTTGTCCCTCTCTGTTTACTTTAAAATTAGACATTTCATTTACTTCTGAGGACTCTTCAGTGTTGGAGAACTAATTAACTTAGAGTCAAGAGACTGAAAGTTTATATAATTATATAATTGCTGTAACTGGCAATTTGTTTCAAGTGTTTTGGGTAGGGAAAGATTGGTTTTCTGTTTTGGCCAACTTAGAAGGATCTCATTTTTAAAGCTTTCTAGTCACATATGAGTAACTTTGAGTGGAGCTTAGAAAGTTCTAATCTGAGACTCCCAGAGAATTTTCTGGCCAACTACAGAAAAGGGCCCTTAATAGGTATGTTTTGACAAACACACTGCAGTGCCTTATACAAAGAAACAAGCAAGGAGAAAAGCATCAGTTCTTAAACTTGCTTTCAGCCTCAAAGGGAAGTAACTATTTTAGTGAATGACTTTCCCCACGTATGCTCTTTGCCTTGTTGACAGGCAAAGAACTAATGTGATAATTATGCCAAATAAAAAAGCACTTTCCATTTCAGTTCGTTCAACAGCTTTGGGATTTTCAGAACTTCAGGGGTAGGAGGGTAGGCTAGAGAATTCCTGGAAGTTTCTTCCATATATATTGCTGTTAAAATACATTTCAGGTTGTTTGCAGACTTACTTTCGGATGCTAGACTACAGTGAAGACTATGAACTACAATGACTAACAGCAGTTACTTTGTTCATCATAGGCATCTGTGAGACTACGCTGATCATAATCTTACTATAAATACTTGAGTGTCCTTGATTGCTATGATGCAATGTCCTAATGTGAGGGGCTGTCCTCAGCTGCTCCAGCCTGCTTTGCTGACAAAAGTATCAGCAGAGATCAGGTTTTGATCCATACTGTTTAATGGGTCTTGTAGTGCAAGGCAATATCTTAGCTTGGCCTCTTTAGTTTTGTGTGAGTCTACAAAGTGAGTGATGGTACTTAACTGACTTAATATAGTGCTAAAAGCAAACCCTTTATTAAGGAAAGTGCAGAGCTCCTTGAAGGACTGCTTAGGGCTGGATATTCAGCCTCATGTAAAAGGACTGCCTCTTTGTGTAGAACTGTGTCAGGTGTCTATTTAAAATAGAAAGGAAAAAAAAATAACCCGTAATGTGATTTCTTGCAGTCTGAACTTGGCTGCTACCTGGACAGCTTCATCAGCAACTCAGCAGTTCTTCTTAGAAAGGCAGAGTCAGTCCTTTAGCTAGTATTATGACTGAGTATTTCATGTCTCTCAGTTCCATACGCTGTATTCTCTGAATTCTTTCTTTAGAAAGAAATGAATGCATTTTATTTCTGTCTACAAAATTTTGTGGAGGAATATGCGCACAGTAAACTTTAATCACTGGGTTCCTTCCCAGATTGCAATTTCCCTTAAAAAGGGCACACACCACTGTGTCAGCATTGGCTGTTGTGGCCATTTTCTCTGGGAAGAGTTTGTTTGATCCATCCACGGAAGCAGGCTTAAGAGCCTGCTTCCATGGCTGCATTAATGCAGTCGTTAGTTTAGTAATAGTGTGTGTTCTGTTGTCCAGGAGTTGTTAAGAGCTGCCTGTAGCCCCCACCCCTGTTGAGTTTGGACATGCATTTATGGATTGTCGTAATTTGCACTCCTGCACTTGGCACTGTTGAGCATAGGACTGTTACTGGTGGTTTTATCAGTAGGTGTCGGGCAACAGAGCTGGCATGGTGAATGTTACAAGGCTTTCTGTGATGAGAGTAGGACTTAAAGCTGCTGCATACACAATATGTATTTATATTAGTGAATTTCCCTATGTATGTCCTTAGTCATTTCAGTTGATCTAGTCTATTACCTTGGAACAATGTCTTCAGTACTCAAATGCTACATCTGGACTGGTTGGAAAGAAAAAACCTTTGCTGAGAATGCATTAAAAAGTGCCTGAATTTGATATCTGACTAGATACAATGCTAATCTTGTGTATCAGCTGATGGTTCTCAAGTAATCTGTCATCTAAATTTTTAAATTGCAATTTTTGTACTGAGACAGAATGAATATATCTTCTGTCATATATCTTTCGTATTACTTCGGTTTGTGATAAAGCTCTGACGCAGGTATCCACAGGAAGGTTTAATTGTTATCTGGAAAATACTCAAATATAACCTTTTATATGATGTTTCTGATGCTGTTGTTCTTTCTTTCGTATTTTCTTTTCCCTATGTGAAGATTGCGTTAGAAAAGGTTGATGTGAAATGCAGAGTAATTGTTCCACAGGAGCTTTTCACTACGTAAAGAATTTTCTAATTAACATGATGTTACTTTTCCATTTGGAAATGTTTTGGTGAGAGACCTATTTCAAGTTCTTCATACCATAATAAACTAGGTTTGAAACACGGTCCGGTTCAAAAGCAGCTGTCTGACTTCCTTGGGCTTGCTTACTGAATACATGAAAACTGAAGAAACATTTTTCCTTGGCCCCAGAATGTTTTCAGTGTACCAACGTGATAGATGTTCTCCAAAGAGAATAATGTAAAAGTGGCTAACAGCTGCCAGAAATACTTCATGAATATTTACCTGTTATGTTATCACTGTGCAAACTGTTGGAGGAGGCACAAATCAAGTGAGAGCTGATGAGACAGGTGAAGATGTGTTGCACAATTCCGAAAGTATTTTCACAGTCTGTAGTTCGTTATACTGAAATGTAGGAGTTGCAGAGCATTTTACAAGGAGTTGTCTTCTCTGAAATGTAACACCATGGTCTAAGTGGAAGGGAATGGTTGGAAGTCTTTCTCATTTGGACTTGGTTGCCCTGAGCTACGTGGCATGGCCAGCTGTTCACAAAGGGTGAGAGGGAGTGAGTGCCTGCTTGGTTCCCCTCTGAGCACTCCTCCCGAGTCTGTGCCAAGGTCAGCCATCAGTGTGTGGTTAATCCTGAGTTGTAGGCTAACAAATAGGAGTGACAGTAATTATTTTGGTTAAACATGGCAGTTGTAAGATCAGTCGCTATAATGAACAAAGTCCAACTTAGTGCAATGGAGGGAATTTCTCATTGGCTGATATGAGAGATGTGATTAAGCTTTCACATCTTGGTGTTTATTTTCCCTTATAAGTATTCTGTTTGTGTGCCATAACATGTTAGGTAACTGAAACTAACCAGTGTGTTTCCTAATGGCTTGCTTCATAGATCAGTGTTCACATGCTGATTCATACCGGTATGTTAGTGTTCAAAAGAATGTACGATGTAACATTTTATAACAAAATATATTTAAATATAAATCAAAAAGATAGACCATTTCAACAGGCAGCTAGAGCACTTTGTATTTTCTTCTGTCATTTGAAACCATGTGGGTTTACATCCCTTTGGAGCTATTCTTCCCCTGCATGCCTCATTAGTGTACAGTGACTAATGCTGGAGGACTGTACACATGGAGAAAAAAAGAAATCACAAGACAACTTCACTAAATAACCTTAAGAAAAAGCACTCCCCACCTGATGGAAGAGTGAATCTTGATAGCCAAGTAACCCGTGCTTTCAGAAGTCAGTGTAATATATGCCATCAGGAGTTCTGAACATGCAGGAAAATAAGCTCAGCAGATGTTTTGCATGGATCTCTGGTGAAAGGAAAGCTATTGCAAGCTGTAACTACTCTCTTATGTAATACTGGGATGGAAAAAAGTCTAATAGAAACAGGAAAACCTAAAATACAGTAATAAATCCCCAACTTCCACGTTGCAAGCTTGGTTATTTCTGGGTCACCTCAGCAGGAAATTAGCACGTGAGAGCTGAGGAGTGATCTCCCAGCTCCCTTCCCAGCAGCACTGAAGAGCTGCTAACTGTCTGAAGTGTTATACAAATAGTTGTCACAATTTGTGACAGTTATAAAAGCATCTGTAGTAAATCAATGCATACGCAGGGCTGGACTGCTCCTGGTGTGTTTAGAGAAGTCAAGGTGCGCACATTAGCAGGACTCGCAGCTCTGTCTGTAAAGGTGGGTAGTGTGGGAAAGCACTCATTGGTGTGAAGAGCTGGGATGGCATGGCATTGCTTGCTTGTTTTAAAGCACAGTACAAGTTGGCAGATAGGGAAATGTCTTATTTTTTCCAGTTATGACACTACTTTCTTTCCTAGTGTGAATAGAATGAAGGGGAATGCTGAGCTGCAGTATGAATTTGTACCTCGTGTCTCTTTGGGCCTGGTAGGTTCAGTTGTTTTGGTTTTGGAAACTTTGCATTTTGAGGCCTGCAAAAGAAACTCTGGTTGGGTCTCTGCTTCATAGAAAGCAAGAAGCTCTGATACACATATCCAGAACAGTTGTTTTCCTGGTTGAAGGGGTGTTTCCTCTCTTCTCTTGAAAGATTTTGGCCAAGGTTTTTGAATGCTGACTGGACCCATCAGGTGAACATGATAGCTTTCACATCATCCTTTCCATCAGTTCCGTTTCCTAAAGGAAAAAAAAAAGTCTTTGAAATGATACAAAGGTGTAGGCACAAAGTCCTATGGCTTCTTGCATTTTATCTCATTCAGAAGTTCAAGTTAAGATTCTGGGTATGTGCTTGAATACTGAAAAGCTCCGTATAATTTGTCTTGTTGGTTGAGCTGATGGTGTGTTGGTACACAGCAAATGTTTTAGTGTCAAAGCCAACGCTGTTTGTTTTAGGAAGGAAAACATTAGGCGTTCTGTTCCTGAGCTGGAAGATGTTTGTGCACCAAATGCAGCATTTGCTCCGATTGTTCTCGTAAGAATTGAGGCAAAGCACTTTATCAGCTAAGGCACTTTTTGAACTTTGAAAATGTTTTATGACTCCCTATGATGTACTAGAAGATTGGTATATGATGTGAAGGCTGTACTTATGTTCATAGTCTTGTTTTCCCCATGTTCAATGAAAAACTCCTTATGTTCCATTCCGTGATTTTTATCGAATGCAAACTGTTGGGCTCCCTCCTTAAGTACCAAATTACTTTTGTCTTCTCAGCATCCGTCCAGTCAAACTTTAGAAAGTAATTTTCTCAGTTTAATTGAAGTAAGGTCTCCAATTGATTGCTGTGGCAGGTTACTCTACTTATTGCTTGAGTAATAAGAGCTGGATTCAGTCAAGCTACTTGTAAAACGTATTTAACTGTCGTGCAGGAGTCGTGGTTTTTAAGGTCCAAAGCAAGGTGCAGTGATAGATCTTCCATTCTATATCACAAGTATTCTAGCTCTACTGTACTTTGAGTTCAGTGATTCAATTTGCAGAGATAAGCAATTCCCTGGAGGTCATACAGCTAGTCATGATTTAATAATTATTTAGAATCTAACAATCTGGTTCACGTGAGTTGTCCCCTCATTCTTCAGGGTGCTGACACGGCACCAGGTTAAGACACCCGGTGACCCATTGACTCAGACTATTGTAATTGAATTGCCAACCTTTTCTATACTGTTATTTCTACTTAGAAGTGTACAAAATTCTTTTTTCTTTTGGTACTGTAAAAGCCTTCTGGCACTGAATTACATCAATTTCTTGACTGAAACATATCTGCTCTATGCTAACATCATTATCCAGGAATGATTTCTAGAAGAGGAAGTGAAGAATAATTAAATCATTCCTAACTGAAGGAAATGTTTCGCAGAACTATGCAAATTCCAATTTGTCCAAGATGCTGTGGTTTCATGTTCTATTTCTGGGAAGGGCAGAGGGAGAAGCAGTTATTTTGGGAGCCACAGCCAGGCAGGTTCTGGCTCTAATCTTTCTCTCTTTCCTCAAGATGACAGCGTGTTGGGACATCCTTGTTCAGGCAGGAGCACAACACTGCCATGGTCAGCATCTCAGTTCCTGCCCTGCTATAAGTGCTTGTAAGTTAGACTTGCCCCACTTGATGAAAGGGTTCTTTGCCAGGGAGTATCTTGGCTGGAGACCGAATGCGCTGTGCCTTCTGCCCTGCAAGTAGGACAGCAGTGAGCTGCCTTGGCTGTGAGAGTGAAGGTACAAGGGGCAGTACCCGCTCACCCTTGCTTCTCAGCCTGCCGTACAGTGCCTGGAAGACAGCAGAATTGTATTTTGGAACCCCAGAATGGGATTTCTGTGTGCTCCATCAGCAAGAGTGCTTGTGGGCAGCCTGCAGGCAGGGCACGGCACAGCCCTCCCACTGCTCCATGGCTCACCCTTAGGTTTTCACATTTTCCCATCTGCAAATCTCACCGGGCTTTAGGCAAAATAGCGGTACTGGGAGAACTATCTACTTCTAATGTGGGAATGCTTGCACATATGTTAGTGATGTCTAATTGAATTATTAACTGAAAAAAAGGTATAATTGGAGTGCTGGAAGAATGGCTCTACAACTTTTGTCATTCAGGGAATCAAATTGCTAAAATGAGTTACGCATTCAAGAAATCCGTTTAGAATTAATAACATATGTCCTACTTCTACAGCTTTTCCTTTAAAAGTTACATTATAGTAATGAAGTGTAAATAGCCAACTCGGGTGATTTGCGAAAGGTACCAGCCTCGTGTCTCTTCTAAACCAGTTGATTTATGTGCTGTTTGCCGTTTTTGAGAACACAAAACAATTAATTCATGTGTGAAAAGAACAGTGAATTAATCCTAGAGAGCCCTGGAGCCTTTAAAGACCTGAATCATATGTTGAGCTCGTTTAAAACTTGCATAAGAAATTAATGTAGAATAAAGCCCTTTAATTTGAAAAGTGCATCTATAGTAGGTGTCCCTAGGATATCTTCTGGATCATTATTCAGAAAGGTTAAGGAGGACTTTATTTTTTCCTTTCTTTCTTTCTTTTTTTTTTATATCCAGTATGTATTTTCCAGTTGCAGCTCAACATGGTGCATTTCAACTTATAAAGAGACGGAGATTCTCAAAAGAAACAGGGAGCTTTTTATTCACCTTCCACTTAATTTCCTCGCTGCCTGGCCAGTCCCAGCTTAATGAATGTAATTGCTACCTTTGATGAAAATACTATTATCAAGATCACACATTACATTGGAAAACAGTTTTTCTTTAAACACAGCTACTGCAGTCTCTAATTATGCATGTAACAAGTGGCTCCTGAACAAAAGAGCATGTTGTCTACAATTGCTAGGAATTGGAGCAAGGCAAATTTGAACAAAGAACAGATTAGATTTGCTCCATGCTCCACAAAGCCCATTCCCCTGATTAATTTCCTGCAAAAACTAAAACAATTCTCTCCTAAAAGAAACTAACCCTCATCCCCAGAATGATCCATATGCCGTTTGTGTCAATCTATATGATGATAATGGCTGCAGATTTAAATTATTAACTATTAGATGTAGTAAAATAGGAAAGCTCTTTTATAAACTTACCTTTTCATATGTAAATAAGCAGTACAAGGACTTAAGGAGTAAGGAACAAAACCCTGACTTTACCGTGGAAACCGGGAGCCAGAAAGCACCCAGTAGCTGAAAGTCTGAATTGTGTGTCTATAATCCAATTATTTAGCCCGTTTACTCAGTGCTACGTTCCGTGCATGGCTGCTGCAGCAGGAGCATCGCGTCTCCTCAGGTTGTGCTGGTTTGCCAGGAATCACATGTTTGAGGTGCACGGATGCGCCTCGAGGAGAGTCCTTCTGAAAATGACTTCATAAGTCAAAATCCAAATTGGAAATGCATTTATTCTGTGGAGCAGCCAGAATACACCATGAAACTTTTGAATTGGTAATTGGCCACTGATAAAATCCTGCAAGTATGGATTGAATTGTTGTTTTATATTACTAATACAAGGAATCAGTCATTGTAATTTAGAACATAGCATTATTTTTCATTTTTATTTGTATTGATTTTCTAGCTGTTGCCCATTGTACAAGATTCATATAAAACCCGGTTATGTGGCTGAAAGAAGTTCTACTTCAAAGCATTTACAAGCTGAGTTGGGATCGGATATGGGCAAAGCTAAACATTTTCTGTATCATAAGCCTCTCAAAGATATGAGGTGTTGAGGCTTCTACGTACTCATAAAATATATAGTGAATTATATCTTAACAGGGTTGGGTTATGATCTCGAAATTTAGAGATTTCTGAGATAGTGCTGAGAAATATCCAAGCTTTGCAGCTGGAGTGAAGCCCTCCGCTCCCCATTCTTTCACATAGAGAAACTTCTCTTCATCTGCAGTGCGTTTTCATGCATCGCCGATGTGTGTCAGATCCACTCCTGCACGGTTAGGTGGTTTAGAGCACTTTTGGAGTAACTGGTCTGCTTCAAATAGGGGATACTTCCTTAGGCAGTGTGACATGGGACCATGGGATGCAGTATGAGAGAAATGATTCTGATTTATGTGCGATGCCCAAGAATACATTCTTTTCTTGAAGCTATTTCGCATGAGACAGTGACGGGGAGGAGGAGAGAAACCAATTTTATTTTTCAAATGAATATTAATTGTGAGGATTTTTCCTAGTATCCAAATGTATTGGAAACACAGCCTTTCCTCTTCCTGGAAGGCCCTGCGGTGTTTTGTTCTCATTGAAGCCATGTGAGGTTGGAGAGCACGCGTAAGTTTCTAGGCACAAATTTGAGTGCCTTCAGTTGGGGCAGACTTTGTCATGCTGGGGAATTCAATACTGCAGCGCGGCAAACCTGCATG
>PPHD01007088.1:0-23562 GCA_002909625.1 Bambusicola thoracicus
ACAGGCAAGTTATCCTAAAAGGACATGTTGTTTGTGCATGAAAAAAGAAAGCTATGGTAAAGCCAAGTAGACAAAAGAGGCCTTTATTATTAAAATAATATGTTAGTGAATTAATGAGTAGAAATAGTGCTGTTTTCATATAAATTGATCCATTCCTGCATCTGTTTATTTTGGGTGTGGTAATCTAGAAAACTACTACCACTTTGCTTTCAGGTTTTATATGTCTCTATAAACATCTGTGATCTAACAGAGTTTAATTACTAGCCTGAGAGGTTGGATTGAAGCAGTGTTGATTAACCAAGCTAATCTTAGCCTAGAAGGAAATAAAAGGTTCTCCTCCTCTCTGCTCGACCTTTACTCTGTCCTTACCAGGGCAGCACCACTTCTCTTCACTTTGCTTGGAGACAGAGCTGAAATGCTCTGTAAAATTTATGTATGTATATTTATGGGATAAACTTTATGTTTGAGGTGATTCGTAAGAACACACAGTTCTCTCACCTCTAATTTTCTCACAGTCGTCACATTATCTGGAGTTGGCTTGTTCTGCTCCCTTCTGGCAGCAGCATATTGCTGTTTGACCACTTAGGACTCTACTAAAAGAAAAGGAGAACGTTTTTGGTCATTTTTCATGATTACACCTCGTTGTGCGTCTGTCCTCAGAAACTTAGAATATCTGAGACCATTGGATTTTAATATAAATCCTGAAAAAAGCAGTAGTTACCAGTCTATTGAGGCGGCCCAATGTTTTCTGTAAGATGCTGGGTAACCTCTAATTTTGGAGTGACTTAGGAAATTTCCAGTACATTGGTGCCTTTTTGTTGTTTTTAGTAGATAAAGATTTTGTGTTACGTCAAGGACACTTTATCAAATATGTGTCAGTGGGCTGGTCACTCCAAAAACATGGAATCAGTGAAATATTACCTTTTTTACCCTTTTATTTCAGTGGTAGATGACTTTATTTTAATACTTTAAGAAGTCTTTTTCCACTACCACTCTTAGGTAAACTGGAAGTAGGAGCATGAGCAGAACTGGGCTAGTGGGTTGAGGGGCTTGCCAAGTTTATTTTGGAGTGTCTATAGTGTAAAGGACTCCGTGAACTTCAATCATAGAATGGCTTGGCTTGGAAGGGACCCCAAGGATCATCAAGTTTCAACCCCCCTGCCACAGGCAGGCCACCAACCTTCAGATCTGGTAGTAGACCAGGTTGCCCAGGCCTCCATCCAATCTGGCCTTGAACGCCTCCAGGGATGGGGCATCCACAGCCTCTCTGGGCAAAAAAAAGATTTTTCTGTGTTTCCTTCAAGACATTCTCTGTTAGGGGCTTAATCAAACATTTGTTACATGTTTACAACAAGCAATTTGGTTTTTATTTTTGCTATTTGTGTGACCACGTGCAGAATGTGAAAGCTGTGTCTGAGACCCCTGCAGTGCCCTCAGTGTCTGAAGATGAAGATGACGAAGATGATGCAGCTCCACCCCCTGTGATAGCTCCACGACCTGAACACACCAAATCTGTGAGTACCAGTGCCTCCTTCAGCACAGTCACTCTTAGGTCTTGAAAAGATGTGTTTAAACCATCATCTGCTTTGTATTAATACGTGTTTTTATTCCATAAAATTTAGATATACACCCGCTCTGTGATAGACCCCCTTCCTCCTCCTACCAGAGATGTGGCCACCTCTCCTATTCCTTCTCCCTCGGAAAACATCACAGCAGCACCCGACATGCTGATCAGGAATGCGGAGAAACAAAAGAAAAAGCCAAAAATGTCAGATGAAGAGATTTTGGAAAAATTAAGTATGTCTTCTTGGGGAAAAAAAAAAAAAATTAAATTCCATGTTCTTTTGTGTTGATATCTTAAAAGCTGAGATGTTTGGGCACTGCTATTTTGAGATCCCTTACTGAAAACTTTGCCTTGTGACTGTGTGCCAAAACTGGGGCAGATGAAGAGGGAGAATATAGATGTAAGCTGAGCACCTGTGATGCCAGCTGAAGGGCTCTGGGAGCTGCAGATCCTCAGACTCTGCAAAACGAGTCCTGAATATGTAACATCTACTTAACCACGAAGTCTGAGACTGCTCCACATCTTGATATTCCATAGCTTTGGAGTGTGGATGATTATATTGAAATGTTGCGCCTAAGGTGA
The DNA here is from genome assembly GCA_002909625.1 of Bambusicola thoracicus. Classification (NCBI taxonomy): domain Eukaryota; kingdom Metazoa; phylum Chordata; class Aves; order Galliformes; family Phasianidae; genus Bambusicola; species Bambusicola thoracicus. Next base: position 2,147 of record PPHD01007088.1, read on the forward strand.
GCAGAGCTTTCAACTGTGACTAAAAGACAGAGAAAATTCATGTAAACCCAAGTTTACCTCCCCTGATACCATGACATTAAATGTCTTGCTAATTTTTAAGTGTCCTGACACTGTGTGTACAGCCAGCTGAAATTTGTGAGTGTTATCTTGTCTTTCTGTTGTGTTCCAGTTTATTTAGCAGTCCTTACCTTTAGTTTGTGGGTGTTATTTGAAGTGCTCCCCTACTGCCTGGCATTACTGGGATGTGCTATGGCAGCATTTGACAGCTGAAACAGCTGTTCTGTGCAATTGATTGCTGTCCTCAGCCTGGGCCAGCTCTTATTAGGGTAGAGCATTTCTAATTCTTCGAACTTCTAGTCCTGTGTTGATTACATATGTGACTTGCATGTCAGGTGGTGTAAATTGTGTTAGCACCCCTGCAGTCAGGCTAGACTTCTCCGTTGAGTTTTTCCCTCTATATTTAATGAAGCTAAGGCTAATACCCAAATCAAGAGAAACTTAATCTGAGGGCATAACTTCAACACAGTGTCACTTGGGTACCTCATTCCTCTGAAATTAAACCTAAATTGCGATGATGGCATGTAAGCTGGAAGTGTTTGCTGTCTGAAAACTTGCCCTTTCAAGATTGCTTTCAAAACAGCAACTTCACTAGCTGAATTAGCAGGACCTTTGTATCATTAAGGATTTGAGCCATTCTGTGACCAGGTAGGGCGGGCAGGGTCTGGAAAAAATGTGCTATTCTAATGCAAATATGTTTGCTTCTGTAAATCCCCACCTCTTAGCATTAGTGCAACATTAGTGCAAACATTAATGAATCCTCACTTGGCTTTTTGGGAGGTAGGAGACATTACCCCCATTTTTACAGATGAGAGGGTTAAACAGGGCAAGATCGACAGCTGCCTCTTGTCCCTGCCCTGCAACACTGTCCTGTGACTGCCTTGAGCAAACATTTGCCTCTCACAGTCTGAACTTGCATCCTGTGTTAGGCTTCAAGGGAAAGTTTATGAACATTTGTCCAGAAATGTTTATCCTCAGGGCAGACAGCATTGCTTCAGTAATTGTGCAGTAGGGTGTGCACAGTCTGATTTTTCTTCCCACCCTCCTCCCCAGGCAAGAGCCGTATTCCCCTCTCTTGCTTCTGTCTGCCCTAAACCCTGTGGATTTGGCTGCTGGCCATCGGTGCCTGAAAATAGCCTGCTCTTACTCTGCTCGCTACTGGATTTCTTGGCATGATGACCACAAGCAGTTTCCTTGCCAATATGCATCTGTTTAGGCTCAGCCCTAGGCTGCTGCAAAGGCAGCACCGTATGTTGGCTCCTCGAGCAACTTGCAAACAACGCAGAGGCAGCTCTGCATCCCTTGATCCTATTAGAATCATCGAATCATTAATGTTGGAAAAGACCACTGAGATAATCTAGTCACGATGATGTTGTAGGGGAGACTTGTACGCAGCTGAGCTCTAGGGATTGTTGGCCTGGATGTCCTCAGCCCTGGAGGATGTGCTTCCCTTCCAGCCTTGGTGACATGAAGAATATTGCTGTCTTTAGGGAACTTGGAGTTCCAGTGATGCTCCTTTTGGCAGCTTCCCTAGTTTAATCCTTGGCCTTGGTGCCTCTGTGCCCTTGTTCTGCAAGCTCCCTCCACTACAGAAAGCTTGAGGTTGTGTTCCTCATGGATACCAAATCCACCTTGAACCTGAGCAGCCCCTCACCACCTTACAGAACACTAAGCCAGATGCTTTACCCTCCAAGGGATGCAATAATAGACTTTCTTCCAGCTGAACATCCACATTAGGGAAAATGAGCTGAGGCTGCCTCAGGGTGCTCTCCAAACCCAGGAAGGCATGGCTGCAGTTGCATGGCAACTGCTACTGAAAACCTCCTGCCCTTCCTCTTGCTGCTGGACTCCTAATGAAGTTGCTGAGCAATGCCCAGGGCAATTCTGAGGGTCTCTCTAGCTTCCTCCCCATGTCTTCCAACCTATTAGTTAGATCAATAATGGTTATGTTATTGCTGGTATGGAAAAGTGGTAAATACGTTTGTTCTGACAGTTGTTGTCATGGTATAGTTGTATGGAAAAGTACTTCTAAAATTCATTTCTTTCTTTTTTTTTTTTTTGTAGGAAGCATCGTGAGTGTGGGTGATCCGAAAAAGAAGTACACGCGTTTTGAGAAGATTGGACAAGGGTTGGTATATGCTTCACTTCCCTCCCGTACTTTTCCTTATGTTAAGAAAGAGGCACTGAATGCAGGCTAAGTTAGTCTGCTGGATAAGCTGCTGATTGTTTTTTTTTATTCCTTCCCCAAAGCTCTCTTCCCCTTCCTACCAAAGTTTTGAGTCACAGTGACTGGGTTCTTTTGCGCAATTGTGTTTTAATAGAAGAAAATATGTCATTAGATGATCAGGTTGCTAAAGATAGCTGTAGGCAGGGATGGAGCTGCTTATTTTCAGCATGCAAGGCTGAAGGCACAGATTTGCTTTCTGAGTTAACTCTCCTCGATGCTGGCGTTGTGCTACTCTTAGCAGCGTGGGGGAAAGAAGAGGTTTGGGGAGAGGCTACGGTGAGGTACATCATGGAAAGGCATGTCTGTACTGAGGCCCAGACTCCCATTCCTCTCACTGCAAATGCCACATTTGTTTACTTCATCTGATCCTGTCTGTTCTGTAATCATGTTGGGCAGTCTGCAAGCCAGGGCACTGCAGTCATGCCAGTTTAGCTCATGGTGCTACAAGCTGTGCTGCATTGCTGGTTTAGCAGAAAGGATTTGGATGGCCAGACTGTTCCATACCAGGAGCTTTGCTCCCCACTGGAACTTCTCCAGTAGTGATGTTGGCTAAGAAGTATTTCAGATTACATTTACCACTGGAATTATTGACATGATGAAGAATGGGAGTGAGACAAGTAATAGGAGGAGTATATTAAATTCTGTCTTGCTATGAGCTAATAATTTCATTATTATTATTCTCCCTTTTCTTTAGAGCCTCAGGTACAGTTTACACAGCAATGGATGTAGCTACAGGGCAGGAGGTAAGTGCTGCCAGAATACCACTTTGGGAACAATCCAAAATCCACTGAAAGTTACAGTTGATGCTATAAAATAAAGACATTCTCTCAGGGGTTCATGACATTTTGTTTTTAATGAGGCATTTGTTTCCTCGCTAATGAGGCACGGTCAAGTGGTCTGAGCAGTAAACTGGAAAAATGATTTCCCAGGTTTTAATTCCTGAATCACTTTATATCTGTAAAGAACCTTTCTGTGACCACAATGGCTGGAAGCAAACGTTGAGACCGGGTAGCTCCTTCTCAGAAGTTTCTCTCTTCAACCCTGATATTTCATAGTTATAGAATCATATGAACTGGAAGGGACCTTTGAAGGCCATCTGGTCCAACCCTGCTGCAGTGAACAGGGACAGCCACAGCTCCATCAGGTGCTCAGAGCCCCATCCAGCCTGACATTGGGTGTCTCCAGGGATGGGGCACCACCACCTCTCTGGGCAGCCTGTGCCAGTGCCTCACCATGCTTATCAGAAAAACAGTTTTATTTTATATCCAATTGAAATCTCCTCTGGTTTAGTTTGAAATCATTTCCCCTTGTCTTATCAGAAAGGTGTCTGCTAAGGGGTCTTCCTCTTCCCATGTAAAGCCTTTTACATCTTCTTTTCCTTTGCTTCGTACACTTACACCAGTTGACTTGCATAGAAATAATTCATTCCCACCCTTTGCCCACTTTTTTTTTTGCCCTTGGCTTGGGAGACAAGGAGTATCTTTTTATTTTTTTCTTTCCTGATTATTGAAAAGTGCTGTGCACATTGCATGCATGCATAATAAACTAGTAGTGATGGATATGTAGCACCTGTGGAAATGATTATTGCTAGATGGAGGATTGTTAAAGAGGAAAGTGTATGCATTATTCCAGATATCTTTGTGGAAGTCTGCAGCACTGTGTGTCTACTTTGCATTTGTACAATGTCAGAGTTGATCCACCAGTGAATTTGATAACTCCTCTTTTCCAATTCCTGAAGAAATAACAGAGTTTAATTGCAGCCTCTGAGGAAAAGGTGTTGCATTTATTTTGAAGCAATTAGAAGTTTTGTAGGAGGAGGAGATCCTTTGGTGGTTCTCCGTTTTCCTTCTGGATCCCTTCAGTGACTCCCACGTGAATATTTGAACTCTTGCAGTATAACAGACTTTTAAATCATTCCCTTTATAGTCGCTTGATTGGTCCCTGGATTTTTAAAATTGCATTTGGGATCACTGTAGCTTTGACATGCTGTTAACCTGTTCCTTTCTGTGAAGCACTGCTGGTACCAACACTGGGAGCTCAGGGGCTCAGTGAAAGGCAGCACATGTTAGAAGTGCATAAGGAAATTTCCTTATTGTGCAATATACAAGAGCCTTGGGCAGCTGCCAGGATTAAGAATACTCATGATTGTCACCAATTATGCCTATTGAGTATAACGACAGCTATTTACTTTGTACCCTAATACAGTCATAGATAAGGAAAACACCCCTTTGTGCAAGCATGCCTTTGAGTCTGCCTCTGAACTGGAGCGTGGACATGCAGAGGCTTCCTCAGTATCGCTCTGGAATTTCTTTATCTGCAGCAAATGCTTCCCTCTCTTCTTCATCTTTCATTCTCTTCTCCTTGTGCAAAGAGCAGCACGGGGTCTTTGTTTCTGCCTTACTTAAGTACTGTCTGGCAGTCTTATAAATACTTTGGAAAAGCAGTATGATGTCTGTCTGTCTTTGCTTTCTTGTGTGATGGCATTTTTCTGTAGAATCTCCTGCTACACTATCAAAATGCTAATTGTATATATCTATATTGGCTTGTTGCTTCTAATCCTTGCTTTTGTGAGCTCTAGTTACTGGCTCCCCTCCATTAGCCTCTAATGCTTTCTCTGTAATCAGCAGTTTTGTAAAGGTATAATTGCATATCACTCCCTTTGCCTAAATATTGGACCAAATAGAATTGGGCTGTAATGCCTATCAAAGTGTTTCTGCCTCCTGCTGTGCTGGGCAGATGTACTGGATGGAAGGCTTTCTGTGGTTGGAAGGATTGCCTTTGAAAGCCAGGTGTTCTCATGGAAATACTGGTTGTAGGGTAGTTGAAGGTAGGAATTAAAAGCATGTTGTACCCAACTGCTTTCTGCACATAAGCATGTGGAGCGGGTATAATGAAACAGGTAGACAGCTACTAAGCAAAAAGACCACTGTTAATGAATCTGTCCATATTTCTCTTTGTTATAAATAGGGATAAAGCTGAATCCAACTCCCAAATGTTCAACCTTTAATCTAAGTATTGGTGATTCTTCTCCCCTAGGTCTTGCTGTGACAAATAGACAGAGAATTATCTCTTGAAAGTGACTTAGCCTATGCTATTTACCTCCTCCTTACACTCCCACTCTGCTGTAGATTTATAGAAGCACAGGATTTTGCACAGCAATGAAACAAACAAACTACAAACACAACAACAACAAAAACAAAACTTCCAAAGACATCTGATTCAAAACAAAAAGTCTTTGAATTATCAGTCCAAACTGGAGTAAGGGTCTCTCTGTTGTCTTGCTAAGAAACTGTAGCTAGGGATGGCTGTCCAACAGTGATATAAAAGTCCAGTATGAAGGCAGTAATTCCCCTTGCTCTTTTTTGGCGTTATATGCCCAGCAAGTGTAGAAGGGAGCTGGCTGCAGGAGCTCAGAGTTGCTGAATGACTGAGTAACTCGTGATGAATTAGTGGCTTCCCCCTTTGTGTGAATGTAAGACTAAAATAATCAACACTACTGGTGGGACTCTTGGGAACTCTGTAATAATGCTCTCTATCTTGCTTTTTCTTCACTGTAGGTTGCAATCAAACAGATGAATTTGCAGCAGCAGCCCAAGAAGGAACTGATTATCAATGAAATCCTTGTAATGAGGGAAAACAAAAACCCGAACATTGTCAACTACTTGGACAGGTATGTCACAATTCGAAGCGTTCATGAAGGAGCTCTGGAAAACACTTCCTTGTCACTGTCTCAAGTGATCCTGTTTCAGCTTAATGCAGATGAAGGACAGTCTTGCATCTGGCAAGGCTGGGGTGTGGGTGATGTAGTGGTCTCCATCCAAATCCTAGGAGAAACAAGTGACTGAATTGGTGCTAATGGAGAATCCGGGCTTCTTAGAGATACTGGCATTAGCAGCATGCTGTCAGGACTCCATTTTTCAACATGCTCTGCCAAATTTAACATGGTGAGCCATTTCCTCCCTGTGCCTAGAAAAGAAATGGAAATTGATTGAACTGTGTTATTTATATTTGTTTTCCTTTTCTTTCCTGAGCAAGACAGACATTCTGTTAGCAGTAACTCCTTCCAGGCATAGGTGGTAATCCTGTCCCTGTTGCTGTTCACTGAGGTTTTCTACATAGTGATGAGGGTAAATAACATGGAACTAAGCAAAACTGCTTTCTTATGAATGTGGATAAGGGAGAGAAGAAGAGCTAGCACAGTGTATAAAAATCCTTTGAAAGGTGTAAGGAACAAGCTTATTTCTTACTTGTAGCTGAATTCTGTGGACTTCTACACGTGCTGTGTCACTCCTCCTCAGCCTTGGGTATGTTGCATTCATGTGGAGCATCTTGAATCCCTGCTTCTCCCTACTGCAGGAGCTGCACCTAATTGCTTACATATATAGGGACCTGCTCTACTTGCACTTGTTCCTTGGATTAGGACAGAAACAGAGCAGAACTAATCAGCGCTGTGACTGCTGCCCTGTGTAAGCTGTTTCTAACATAAATGCATGTAGCCACGAAAACTCTGTTCACTATATAGCTGAAAGCAATAAAATACCAAGTCCACAAACAAATGTGGCTGTGGGTTCTTCCCCACAGGGTATCAATATTGTGTGTAAGGGTGGTAGTAGCAGTGTTGCAATTGTCAACATTTTGGAGGTTGACTGCTTCTAAAGGAGCAGCTGGGTGGGTTTAGGGGCAGGGAGTTGCCTTTGAAAGAAAGCACAAGAAATGCTGAAAAGAAAACATGAATTGCCATGGTTGAATTCCAGGAAACAGTCATGAGCTGCCAGTATTGAGATCTAGGATGCATTGAAAGCTAAACAGAGCGAAAGTGTTGCACGGTGAATTGAATTCAGCATCAATTTAACATTGATGCATTGTGTCAAGCTTGAATCATTCATCTTATGTTACAGCTTTTTCCACTGGGGCTGCAGCAGGATTTCCAGATTGCTGCACTCTTCAGGAACCAGCAGTCTTGGTTAACTATGGGTTTGGCTTATTGCAGGGAAAGCAGAAACTTCAGATAAGCAAGCTTCAGACTTGAATAATGGCAGTTCATCTTCTGAAGATAGAATGGGGGGACATGACCTAAAATCACTTTTGGAGATCTGAGAGAGAATATTTGGGCATATATTGCTCTGCATGTGCTTCAAAAGCCTGCTGGCTGTTTTCTTAGTAGGCTTCTTGTGATGCCTTAGCAAAACCATGAATGAGTAGTTCTCATGCTGCAGTATCAACATCCATTGTGATACTCAGTTTAGATGGTGCTGTGTCCCACATTATGTGCGTAACTATAAAGAGCTGTGTTGTTGAAAGGACAGATACCCTCTCCTAGAAAGAGCAGAAGGATATTACCTGTGCAAAATGGGAAATGTGGAAAAGAACATTTCAATATTCTGTGTGGGCTGAAACTGTGTATTTCTCCAGACTGATTAGAGGCTTTGTTTTGGGAAAACTGTTTGAGATGCATGTTCTCACTAGAGAGTGCATCAGTGTCTCTGCACATGCCACGTCTAGGCAGTACATCCCAGCTGCAGGGTGGCTACATGTCCTGCTGTCTTGTTTAAACTTCCAGCAACAAAAGCTGCTTCTTTTGTCCTCGGCTTTCTCTCACTTATCTTTTGCAGAGGGATTAGCGTTTATCTGACTGCTGCAAATGGACAGAGCGGCAGTGAGGGTGCGTGTGGGAGCTCTCATGCCTATTGTGCCACTTCAGCTTTGCAACTGCAGGTTCCTGCTGCTGGGGAGCTGCATCCCTCCTACCTGGCCTTGTATGTCTGTTTGTTTCCTGAGTGATGAGTGAAGTTTGCTGGCTTCTGCCTACTGCTGTCCCAGAAGGAAGTATGAGGAAGGAAATGTTGCTGCTGTGGGACCTGGTTTCTTTTTTGAGGCTGTTTCTGACAGTGTCTCCCCTTCTCAGTACCTAATAGGAGCTACGAGATGCTCATTGGAATAAACCATCTCTCTCATCTCTGCCTCAGCTCCTGCCCTTAGCAAAATAGAATCATAGAGTCATTAAGGTTGGAGAAGACCTCTAAGATCATCTAGTCCAACCACCAACCCATTCCCACCATGCCCACCCACCAAGTCCTTCAGTGCCACATCTCCACGGTTCTTGAACACCTCCAGAGACAGTGACTCCACCAACTCTCTGGGCAGCCTGTGCCAATGCATTATTACTCTTTCTGACAGTAATTTTTTTCCCTGTATCCAACTTGAACCTCCCCTGGCCCAACTTAAGGCCATTACCACTTGTCCTGTCACTGTTACCTGGGAGAAGAGGCTGACCTCCACCTTGCTACAACTTCCTTGCAGGGCGCAGCCTTCAGCTGAAATTGAAGTTATTAAGTGGGGTGGAGAGAAAACTGTGAGGTGCATCCTTCCTCCAAGACTCTCATCACCCTGCTTTTGCTGCCAGCCTTCTTTTGGAGAGTGACTGCAGGTGACAGCGTGTGACACTGCAATACGTGTGATGTCACGGGGAGAGCAGTGCGTGGCTGTCCTGGCTCCCCTTGAACCCAAGGGAACAGCATGAAACTGTGGCACGGGAGATTCAGGTTGAATATCAGGAAAAGGTCCTTCACCAGAGGGTGGTGGGCATGGCCCCAAGCTGCTGGAGTTCAGGAAGCATTTGGAGAATGCTCTTAGACATATGGTCTGATTGCTGGGTGGTCCTGTGTGGAGCCAAGAGTTGGTCTCAGTGGTGCTTATGTGTCCCTTCCAACTCGAGATATTCCATGATTCTATGATTCCTGGCTTTTTCAGGAACATCTGATGGAGCTGTTTTGAGGCACATCTAGAGCAGGCAACCTGGGGACTAAAATGCCTCTGCTGTGGTGGGAGAGTGAGAAGAGCCCTGAGATGACACCACATTGCCTTCTGAAATTACGTCTGCTCAGTGTCAGCTGGCAAGGATCCACTGTTAATTTTACCTCCCTGCATGTTGTGTCAGAGCTATCAATTACTGAGGTGCCTGGATCTTGGCATGTGCTGCCTGTGGCACAGCTTTGGTTCCCAGTGGGCTCCTCGGCTCACTCCATCCCTTTTGGCTGTGAAGAGGCACCAGCTTGCTCCCAGCTTATGCAACCTGAGAGGGTCACACAGGAACAGTGGATCCTGCTCTGCCCATCCCTATAGCCAAGTGGATTTGGGCTTCAGAGGGAGTGTTGGTTTTCCAGGCAGCCACTGATTTGTGGAGAGGGTGCTGATAAAATCTGGAGAGTCTCTAGGTTGGCAGGAGGAAAAGAAGAATCAACAACAGCCAAGGGAACAGGAAGAAGAGGTCTGGATGGAGTGGCTTTCAGAGCCCATGAAGAGGTAGCTGACCCACAGGAATGCTACTGAAAGCAGTTCGGTTCCTCTGTCATACCAGCAGACTGCTGTGCAGATGATTCTGCTTTTGCTGGGGTCTGTGCTGCCAGGAACAAGCTGCCAGTGTGTCAGCACTTCAGTAGTGGAGCTGCAGACCTGTCTGCTCTGTGAGCGTTGCTCCGTGTCCTTGGGCTCAGGATGCTGAAAGGAGCTTTAGGCTTTGCCTCGCTGCAATCTACAGCATCACCAAACTTAGATCGCATCTTTGTCTCTATTACAGCTCTCTGTAGCTGTAATATTTCTAGCATCCAGGTACAGCTTGGACTGCAGTTTTTATTTTTGGGAGTTTTTTTCATCAGCTCAGGTGCTGGCAGCATGTTCTTTTGGGGCCAGAGTGCAGTTTTTGCTCACTCCTGTGATGTCTCGCTCATCTGTCTACTTTCTGTGCCGAGTCAGACTTCATAACCTTTTTCTCCTTTGCTGTTGTTCCCTGCAGCGTGTCCTGCTTTTGCCTTTGGCTCCTAGCAGATTCGCTGTTCACTTTTTAACAGGATCAGTGTTTCTGAGCAAAGCAAACAGCTTGTTGAATTCTAGTGCCAGCAGAGAGAAGCTTTTAATTTGAATCTTTGCCTTCCTTCTCTCTTTGACTCATCTGTCTGCTCCCGTCAAAAATGGGCAGATAGACTTGAAAGTGGGTTTTACAGTTTCCAAACTAATGATTCCTTCCTTCGAGAATGTGTCGTACCGACGTGTCTGTTATGAAAAGCTGTGTTGATGTTTTTCCAGATGGGCCCAAAAGGCAGAAGTGGTCGGTGATTACTATTATTATTTCCTTTTTAGCATGAGTTAATGACGGTGCCTTCATCCCCAAGTCTTCTGGTTCTAGATGTCAACATGCTTGCTCCCAGAAGAGAATAATAACACAAATGGCTGATAATTTTCACCCTCATCTCAGCTTTCTCCTCCCCATCTTCCTACAGGTCTTTTGGGGCAAGAGCTGACCTTTCAGGCTTTTCCTGTTTTATTTTAATCTGTAGAATTGCTGTTTCATCCAGAAGAATGTTCTCAATAACCCTCGTGGAATCTTTGGAGTTGGAAGGAACCTTTAGACACCATCTGGTCCAACTCCCCTGCAATGCAGGGACACCTGCTGATCAGGTGTTTATAGCCCCATCCAGCCTGATCCTGAATGTCTCCAGGGGTTGGATATCCACCAGCACTCTGGGCAACAGTTCTGAATTTTTTGGACAAAATCTAAACACCAGGAAGCACTTCTGTGAGAATGCCAGACTGAATGGTGCCATAAGAATGATTGGTTTTATTATTTTTTTCATAAGCATGATACTTAAAAATATTGTGCTCTTCCTCTGTTGTCTGTGGGTAACCAACCATTGTGTCATCCAGGATTGCCCCCATGCCTGAGCAAAGTAGATGGTTTCTCTGTATTATTATGATAGCTTAAAAACCCAGTGCATTCTGACTAGGTAAATGCTCGTAGATCTGCTTCTTCTAAAAGCTGTTTCCTTGCCATTTCAGTTACCTTGTAGGAGAAGAGCTCTGGGTAGTCATGGAGTACTTGGCAGGAGGTTCCCTAACAGATGTCGTTACGGAGACCTGCATGGACGAAGGACAGATTGCAGCTGTGTGTCGAGAGGTAAAGCTGTGCTCACACTGAGTGAACTGTGAGGGGTAGGGGACATGGGCTTTCTGTGATGTGTCACTGGCTCTACAGGAACAACCATCTGCAGCTTGTTTTATGCAACAGTAATTTTGCAGAGGGTGGATTTTACTTAGGGGGTTGCAGCATACTCCTGTTAGGTTTCATCCAAGAGTGAGGATCATGGTGCAAAATGGGGTTGGAATTCCCATGGTTGCACTTATTCTCTTTGCAACTACCCTGTCCACTTGCTGGTCCCAGTAGGGATGTCTCTTTGTAGCCCCACACATACTGGGTATAGGAAAGGCTCTTTAAGAAGCTAAACCCATGGCAACTCAGAATGCACTGATGTTAATGTCCATCAGCTGTCTAACTGGTGAATAATTTTATACTCAGAAAGAATACCTCTGTTTTTATTTATGTGAATTTTTACCTTTTCAGTGTCTTCAGGCTTTGGAATTCCTTCATTCAAACCAAGTTATTCACAGAGACATCAAGAGTGACAACATCCTACTGGGAATGGATGGCTCTGTCAAATTAAGTATGTGGGGAACAGCGCTGGTTGTGGCTTCAGTTATTAGCCTGGGCTTCTTACATGCTACAGGACAGGCCTTGTGGGAAGATGGGTTTTTGAGTTACTTGATGCTGCAGTGATGAAGAGTCTGTAGAAATGCTGCTGTACGTATTTTTGTGGCCTCTGTTTTAATGGAGATTGGCAAGTGTAAGTCCTTTTGAACTGATACCAGACATGCAGTGAAGTTTGGAATTAGAATCGTAGAATCATTAGGGTTGGAAAAGAGCTCTAGGATCATCAAGTTCCACTATTAACCCATCCCCATCGTGCCCATTAACCGTATCTGTCAGTGCCACATCTCATCTTCTTGAGCACCTCCAGGGACAGAAACTCCACCACATCCCTGGTCAGTCTGTGCCGGTGTGTTACCACTCCTTCAAGAGAAGTTTTTCCTAATATCCAACCTGAATCATTTAGCTTTGGACCATCTGCTTTTGTCACCTAAAATAACGGTATTTTAATGCTACACCGGCCTGTAAAGCTGAGCTTAAAGGTGTAGGGTCACAAGCCTTTATTTGTGTGTGATCTCTTCAGTCTGGAAAAGACTTGTGGGTACTTGGGAGATGGAAATGAGTGAATGGGAAGTGGAAAGCTGTGCAACAAGATAATATTTAATCTTACAAACCCAGCCCAATCTGAATTCTTAGTGTTGTTTCCTCCTTGTGTTACCACTGATAATGAAGACCTTGAGACTGTTCTGCCCCTCTGGTGCTGAGGTGGCAGCTGTGGTTGTGATTGCCCATGCAGAGACAAGTTTGGGGACCAGTGAATGATTGCTTTCCACCTATGGCTTTAACAAAATCGCGCTCCCTCCCTCTCCTTCCCAGTTCTGTTGGCTAGCACCCAACAGGCATAAATAAATCTATTTTTGTCGGCAGTGACAGCAGATATGACTCAAAATTCACACAGTGCAGATATGCTGAGTAAGAAGGTGGGTTTTTTTTTTGTTCATCATTTCCTTTTAGACTGAAGTTGCACTTCGGCACGGTCAGATCTCTGGAGCGTCAGCGATGAATAGCTTATCAGGTCCAAAGTGCTCTGTTCTTATGGAATAACGCATTTGAGCACAGTATGCAGGTACTTGGCTGCAGTTAGGAAAGCCCCTGTGGATATGATGCAGTAACCTTCTGGACCTGGGCTTCGTATTGGCTCTGCTAGAGCTTTGCTCTGTTTATGAACCATATGTACCTATCCTGGTTGTTACCCTTGATAAAAACTCAGTTGGGGATTAGTTTAATTTTCATGGTTCTGCTTAAAATTGAACCTTTAGTGCCGTAGGAGATCAGCATGTGCATTGCATCTTGCTGCATTAATTCTGCTGGTCACGCAAGAACAGAATTGGCTTTCTTTTGGTAAGGCAAAAGCAAATAAGACATAGGACCAAGTAATTTTCATGCTCCCATCTTTCTGTCTACTCCAAGAAAAACATTAAGTATACGTTTAGGTACTTTGAGCTTATTCTGAACATAGTATGTACCCTGTAAAGCAAATCTTGTTGGAGGGATGATGTCTCTTCCAGGGAAGTAATATCTCTAGGAATGAAAATCTGACCAGATAACGCAGTGTGTGGGTGGAGGGGTGTATCAAGATCAGCCTGGGTATTGATTTATGTTTCCACATACCCAGAAGTGATTGAAAGCATACATGGTGTTTTACAACTGCAAAATGCTGCACAGTCAAGTTTCACAACATCCGTATACGGCTGTTTGCTGTTCACCAACCTTCATATAGACAAGGCAGCAGCTCAGTGATCCTCCTGGCCTCAGAGAGTCAGATTTAGAAACTAACTTCTGAACACCACGTTAGCCACAAAACCACCTTTCCTTTAGAGCTGCAGAAGCAGTATAACAGGCAGTACAACAGACCAGCTTGTACTGCTGACATCAGTATATGTTGTTTTTGGAGAAACCTGCTGATTTCTGGTTTTTGCCTCTGTCTTCAATTCCCAGCTGACTTTGGCTTCTGTGCCCAGATCACTCCTGAGCAGAGCAAACGCAGCACCATGGTGGGGACTCCATACTGGATGGCACCTGAAGTGGTGACACGGAAAGCATACGGGCCCAAAGTGGACATCTGGTCGCTGGGGATAATGGCCATCGAGATGATCGAAGGAGAACCCCCCTACCTCAACGAGAACCCGCTGAGAGTAAGCAGATTTCTTTTCATCCTCTTTTTTTTGGTTGACTCAGGCTCTGAAAGAGGCAACTGAATCCTCCAGTGTGGTTTCATCACATTCAGCTGCATATTTCCTTGGGTATTGTAATGAGAAGATTGTGATCATTTGAGTTAAAAGCCATAGTTGATTCTAGATGGTGGAAGGATGGGCTCCTCTTGCAAACCTTCTGGTGGAGCCTCAGTTCACCAAAGACACTCGTAATTCCCTGCTCTTTTGAGAGGCTGATGGGACAGAAGGAGCACTGTCTGGCACCAGAGTACATGGCTTCTTGAATCCTTGTGCCTTGGGAGTGGGGAAGAGAGCTCTCCTTGCATTGAAGGATACATATCAGTAAACTGGGCTTTTTTCTTCTGGTTGATTGTTCCACTTTGCATGCTCCAAATAAAACTCCAACCTTAGTAAGTCTTTAGACAGGCTTTAACTTCCCTGATGTTTTTCTCATTCTTTAATGAAAAGGGAAATCCTGTCGGTTTGTAGGAATGTAGCTGTTCTTCGTGTAAGCCTGGTTTCTGCTTTTTTTTTTTTTTTTAAGCTAAACGGGATGAAAAGATCCAGAGCAGTTCTGCTTAATTTATGTTTCCATCTCTTGCACTGGAAGTGATTTTGGGTACATAGATAGGCATTTCCTTTTAAAATCCACCCAGGAAATTTCTGGCATGAATTTTGAATGTTGTGTTCTTCGATTCTCAGAGGATTTGCACGTGCACTTCATTCCCAAGCAGTAGCAAAGCTACTTGTTTCTTTAGGATGTCAAATGCTGCTTGAGGATCTGCTGAGCATCATTTATAAGGGGTCAAGTCCATCTTTACAGTACTGACTTTGTAGGCCATACACACTCAGGCAAAGTACCAACAGAACAAAATCTCCAATTTATGTAGGGATATCTTCCCATGAGGACATAGCTATTGCAGGAGTCTAGCACTGGTAGAGCTGTGCCAGTTAACTTCCCTGTATAAACACAGTCTGGAATGTTGTTTTTGTCCTTCTAATCCCTCGAGAGGGCAGCAGGATCCAAACCCAGATTACGAGGGTAAAACAATAAAGGATTGGATCCCATCCACGTAAAAAGAGGGCCAGCAGCTATTCTGTTTGCTGAAACTTAATCATTTATTAGTCACCCTGATAAGGCTTTTTGTTGTTTTATTTTTCCCATTGAGCTGGTGGGTGGGAGGGGAAAAGTGGATGTCTCTGTAAGCCGGAGATGGAATCTGACCTTCATAACCTCCTGTTTCTTTGGTGCTTGTTTTGCTTTAGGCACTGTATCTCATTGCTACCAATGGGACTCCAGAACTGCAGAATCCAGAAAAGCTTTCACCCATATTCAGAGACTTCCTAAACCGCTGTCTTGAAATGGATGTGGAAAAAAGAGGTTCTGCAAAAGAGCTGCTACAGGTAACTGCTGGGGAACAGGGCTGAGTGAAGCATTTCAGTTAGACGAGGCATGTGGAGAAACCTCATCTGGGCTCTTCAATACTACTTCATCTCAAGGCACAGGGGCAGCTGGGGTGACTTGCCAAAACAAAACCAACCAACCAACCATCCAAAATCTATACCAGAACGTTAACAGAGCACTCCCTTTTCATGCAGTACTTGCTACTAGCAGCAGCTGTGCAGCTTGTTCTATAACCAACCTCAAGTAATCGTAGTGCCCCAGACCTGCCAAGTGCTGAGCCCCTTAATTCCTGTGGTTTCTTCATGCAGCTCACCCTGACATCTGGATGTGTTGTGTCTGGCCATGCTAGTTCTGATTTGAACAACCAGGGCTTCCATCTGTTGAAATCTCCAGTTGTCTGCCTCCTGGTGGAGGGATTCTAAAGCTTTTTGGTGTGGGCATGTCTTGCATTAACTGGAGCACCCTTAGCAAAGCCACATTTTGGTCCTTAATTGCAGAGGCAGTGGAACAAAACCTATGAGAAATCCTTGGTTTTTTTTTCACTGAAAACCTGGTATCTTTGCTTGGATTCCTGGTGAAAGTGGAGGACCAAGCTGCCAGGCTTTTCACTGACACAGATGAAGAATGTTCATGTTTTCCATCTGTAAAATCTGCTATGGGGGTGGAAAATGTGCTTCAGCTCTTTGTAAAATAGATCTGTGATCGCCCTCAGACCTCAACTGAGAGACAGTTCCCTTTTCCCTTTCTCGATTTTCAACTAGTTTGTCTCCTGGGTTCAGGTTTGGATGTGTTACGGCCTTCTGAGGCTGTAATGAAGCATTAATAGCTGGCAGAGTGGCAGTGGATGAAAGATCCCCTTTCTCCTGGACTCGCCACTTTCAAAGCATCAGACAGCAGTAATGTTCTGTTCCTCGGAGTGGGAGAACATTTTGACTATAGCTCTTCTGTCTGCCTTTATCTTCTGGCCTCTGATTTCTTTATCTCTGAAGCATGTTTAAATGCAGTGCTTTGGGTGTTTGATCCCTTCTGATGTCCTGTGGGACAGAGCTGCTTTTTGTTTTCAGAGAAGGTTTTGAACTTACCCTACGTGCCTTCACTCTCATCTGATAGCTGTTTTGTATCAGTGTCTGTCCTCAACCTGGACTTCTTCTGTGAGGTGGGAACATTGCAGGCTTTCTGAGCATGAGTAAAGGGAACACCAGTCCTGCAAGCAGCACTTTGTGACACCACCTACTCTGTTGTGGTGTTTGATAATCAATATTGTTCTACTTAATGGAGTGCTGTGTATGGGATCCCGACTGCAAATCCCAATTGCAAATTTCATGTTTCCTTCCTAAATTCCAACTGGTTTGGAAATTTATAATATGCTTAGAAGGCCAAGGCAATATTTTCACCACATCTGTGATAACAGGGAAGAAATAATTGAGAGATGATTGCTTCAGGAAGCCCTGTGATGGAATTGCACAGGTTGCTTCTAGTACACTTTCTTTCCATGCAGAATTTCACTGTAGATTTTGCTGAGTTTTGCTTGGTCCTGAGAGCGTACAAACACTGGAGAAATTAGCATGGGTTGGATGCTGAGCTCTTTATCAGTTCAGACAAGCCCTGAACTGAAGTTCATGGTGGTAACAGACACTTCTGTTTCACTTGTTTGGAGATTAGAGTATGTTGTTGATTGCCATATGGGTGTAGGTGCCAATCTTTTGTATAGCTACCGGATTTCTGGGACTTATCCTGAAAAGTTTAACCCTTTTTCTTTTTCCCTTCTGCTAGCACCAGTTCCTGAAAATTGCAAAGCCTCTTTCTAGCCTCACTCCTCTAATTATTGCTGCCAAAGAGGCAACAAAGAACAACCATTAAAGTGACGGAGTTGACACAGTCATCGTGTCAAACCATTTTAGATGTCCATTTGAGAGACTGAGTTACCTGCTCCTCTCCTTCCCTCCTGCCCTGCCTTCACAAGGATGTTCTTAAAACTTTGATCTGTGATGAAGGGTAGCAGAGGGATTGTTTGATGAATGTGGAACACTGCTGATCATGCAGAGTGAACTGCCTTTCCATCTGTCTGGATGGGGGCAGGAGGGGAAGGATATCTTTTACGGCCAAGAAGATCTGGGAACATCCGAACCTGACCTACATGTAACAAAGCCAGTTTGTTTTCATATTACTGTGTTTGTTTTTTAAAAATCATGTGGAGCCTTAGACCATGTTTATCTTAATAAATGAAATCTTTTACTGGCTGGACTCTTCCTGCTTCTGCCAAGCTGCTCTTGCACCGCTGAAGCTGCTCTGTGCTTTGGATGAGTTGAGGAGGGAATGAAGCAGCAGCAGAAATCCGAACAGCTCTAACAACGGAGAGGAGGGTGAGGGCAGGAACATGCAGCCCTCCTGCAGCACTGCTGGATGCTTCGAGGGAGTGAGGAGAAAGCCTGTGTGTGCTTCCTGAGGCTGCTGGACAGCTTAATTCACGGGTGATCTTTTGTTCAAATGGTGTGAATCAAGGTCTCTCTCCACACGCTTTCAAAGATTTGTGATATTCTAGAAAAAATCAGAAGAGAAATGAATAGAGATTCCTTTTAGGGTTACTGTATCAGCGCTCTGAGGCTTCACGGAGACCTGTCTTGTATCATAAAGCAAACAGAGCAATTAGTATTATAAAGATAAGATTTGCCTGCAAGATGATGTTGACGACAACTGTTTCTTAGACCAAGTCCAACAGAAATCAAACTGATCATGGATGCTGTTTTCCTGAAAACATTGGGACGTTAATTTTCTTGGAATGAGAGAATAACCTGGTATCTGTATGCTACTGACTCCTCTGGTTGCTAATGATCTGTAAAAAAACAACAGGAAACCTGGAACTACTAGAGAGATTGGTTGTAAACACTGGGCTTATGTTCAACTGTATACTGATTTTTAATAAAATGACTGCTGAATTTCTTAACCTGGGGCTGAGGGAGGATTGGAGAATTCACTGTCACCCAACAGTTCTGTCAGATGGGATTATTTTTCATGTTATTGTCACTGGGTGCTTGAAGGTGACAGGTAATGGGATGGAAGTTTCTGTAGCCCTATGGGATAGCAAGTGGTTCTGAAGGGGAGTCAAGGGAAAGGATATCTCAGTGTGCTTGCTGTATATATTGCTTTGGGTATTTAAGGGGTGGACTTAAATCAGTTCTGGAGTAAATTTCATTCCCTCCCCAAAACACTTGTGTTGCATAGAAACTCATTCCTGCTTCTTGCTGCTCAACCAGTCCTTTCCTCTCTGCCCCAGGCTGTCCTCCGAATGTATGTTTTTCCCCACTCACCCTACAGTATATGACAGCCCTTGCACTGGTTTTTCAGATAAAGTTTGCAAAATCTCTCACTTTTTTGGTGCCTTCCTATTGTTTGTGCCAAAGGGTGGTCACTCTTTGATTTGAGGTTACCATGTCTGAAGTCCGTTGCCAAGTCTGTTGCCTTCTTCCCTTTGTATAGATTTTTCATCTTTATGTAAGATTGAGAGGCTTCCCCTCACAAGATGAGTTCCTTGGGCAAAACAGCAAAGCTGGCAGCACTGGGGGAATCTGATCTATTGGTGAGCTGCTCTGCTTCCAGCTTAGGTGAGACTGGGAAGGGGAAGGCCACTACCCTTGAATCATTCTTTTGATAAGGAGTTTGTTCTTATCGTCTGTGAAGTGTCAGAATGGCGTATGTGGGGAGATGGGTATCAGGGACCAGACCTGACTTAACTAAAATCTGATGTAGCTCTGATCTTGCAGACTGAGCAGCTGGCTTCTTCTGACAGCGCATGACCCATTGGAAGAGACCTCAGAGATTGTCTGGTTCTAGCCCCCAGTGAATGTACTGTGCATCCCTGACTTCCCTTCACCCTCCTTTCCCACTCCTCCCTCAGCATCCCCTGGAGCTGAGATCATACCATAGATATGCCCTACCTGCAAGCACATCCACGAGCTTATTTTTCTGCAGGAGGACTTCTACATTTCCATCTGAATTCCTCTCTTGGACTCTCTGTTGCCTACTGGAAAAGAATGGATGTGAACGTCTTTATTCCTGTCATTACATTGGTGGTTTGCTTTTGTCTCTTAACTTCAGCTTTTTGGATTAGTCCTTACTGGTTTCTAAGAGCTGTAAGGCAGTGTGACTGGCACATCAGCCTGTCCCAGGCTTTTCTTTCTTACCCACCTGTGATGAGCAAGAAGTCAACTTGCCGTGGTGTGCCTGGCCCCAGTTCCAAGTTAAGAGAAAGATCATATTTAAAACAATAAAAGTTGTAGTTACCTGAAGCTCAGGAGGATTAGATGTGTTTTTCATTCTGGGATGCATCCTTTTCCCCACTCCATCACCTGGTTTCAGCACCTGTATCAGCTCTTATAGCACATTCCTGTCACATAACGAGAGCTCTTAAATAGCTCTCAAAGGACTTAATAAGCCACAGAGGTGACTTTCTTTTCTACAGACATCTTGACTGCTGTGATTTGAGAACAGCTTTTAACTAGAGAGCTGCACCGGTGGCTTTCCTGTTGGTTTTTCATCTGTTTGAACCTACTGTATGAAGTGATTCTACCGAGTCTGAGCCCTTTGTAGTCACAGCCCTTAATTGTTTGTTGCATTATTAATATTAGATTCTCTTCTATATTAGAACATGCAGTATTAAGTTGTTTGACTACCCATTCTGAAATCCTGGTTCCTTTTTAGTGGATCTTAGGGGATCTTAGGCAAGTCTGTTAGGTTAGGTGCAGACGTTGTATAATGCGCTACAGCTTACAAATCATAGAATCATTATGCTTGGAAAGGACCACTGAGATCATCTCATCCAACTGCTGACCCATCACCACCATGCCCACCAACCAGGGCCCTGAAGCATGTAAAGTCACTTCAGAGCTGAGGCAATAAAAGGTTCAGGCCAAAGTTCTAGGGGGCAGATATTTGAGCATCTTTCTTAGCTAAGAGCTGGCAATTCCATTTGTACACTTGATAATAATTTAAACAGAGTCATAGGGGCTGGAAGGGACCTCAAGAGATCGAGTCCAACCCCCCTTGCAACTACTCTACAATAGGTAGCACAGGTAAGCGTCCAGCTGGGTCTTGAATATCTCCATAGAAGAAGACTCCACCACCTCTCTGGGTAACTTCTTCCAGTGCTCTGTCACCATTACCATAAAGAAAAGTTTAAAAAGTTCTTATGAAATCGTAAAGTTGTAAAAAAGTTGCTAAGAAATTAAAATTGTGGAAGATGAAGTCTGATTCTCTGCTCATCTCCCTAGCATGAAATGCCGACACTAACCAATGGCTTCTCATTGTCACCATAGTAGAGAACCTGTGGATGTATTTTGGTGCTGTAAACCCACCGGATCAAGTGCACGGATCATTGCTGTCCTAGGGCTGATCCCATCATTTGCTGCCAGTGTTGGAGCACAGCATCACATGTAGGGTCTCGAGGAGCAGACAAGGTGCCAGTGGAGACAAAGCAGGAGCTGGATGGAAACTTGCAGACAGTGTGGATGTCTGTGGAAAAGAGGAGAGGTAGGAGAAGGTGGTGTTGGTCCAAGGAAGAAGCAGACATTAAATGCTCATTTCCACAGTCCCTGGGGAAATTCAGGGAGGAGTGGGGGGATCCCACTGGAACCAATCCAGGAGGTTGGCAAGAATAACAAATTTCAGCTGGAAAGAAAAAGGGGATGTTTGAATGGGGGAGGTAGCCTTGTGCCAAGGAAATGGAGATTTTTCAGGTACAAGACAACGCAGAAGCAAATTTAAATCAGGCCCCTTTGTATGGCAAGGAAGTCATTCCCATCTTTCAATTCAGCATCCTTTCACCATCAGCACTGCTTTGGGTTCGTGTTGACAGCCGCCATGCTTTGGGATCGTGTTTGCAGCAAAGACTTTGTTGCTCCACTGCAGCATTGACCTGTGGGGAAATCTGTGCGTCCTCTCCTGCTGGGAAATAACGAGGGCTGTGGACATTCTAAAATCAGGTAGGAAATTTGTTCCTCTTTCTTCGTCCTGTTGTGGCATAGCTCTCTGATGGTGCCC
>PPHD01007089.1:0-23557 GCA_002909625.1 Bambusicola thoracicus
GGCGGCCACACCCCGCGGCGGGCCGGGGCCGGCGGAGGGGCGGAGGGAGGGGGCCGGCGCGGGGTGTCTCCGAGCCAGTTCTCGCGGTGCTGGCCAGGCTCTGCCTCCTTCCCCTCCCCGGCGAGCGGTGACTGTGCACGGCGGAGCGGGGAGAGCCGAGCCGGGCGCGGGGGGAGCCCGCGCCGCCCCGCCGAGCCCGGAGGGAGGCCGCCCAGCCGCGCGTCCCGGCCCGTCCCGGTCGGCTGCCCCATGCCCCAGCGGCGCTGAGCCTCCGCAGCCCGAACATGGCCACCACGGCAACGTGCACCCGCTTCACCGACGAGTACCAGCTCTACGAGGAGCTTGGCAAGTACGGAGCCCGCCGCGCGCCCCGCCACCCGCCCGCCCGCCCGCCGCGGCAGCCGCCGGCGCGGCCCGGAGCCGCTTTTCGGCTCTTCGCGAGGAGCAGGAGGAGGGGAGATTAGTCGCCGTAATCCTCCTCTCCGAGCCCCGCTACCGCGGCAGAACCGCTGCCGGTCCCCGCCGCCTGCCTCGGGCTGCGCGCTCCTGTTGCACCCCGGCACTTCCTCTCTTCCCCCCTTGCCCTCCCCGGCCCGGTGCTGCTCCCCGCCGCACGCTGCCGCTCCCTCCGGGCGTTCTGCGCCGGGACGCGACGCCGTCCCCGCCGTTCAGCGATGCTTTCGTCCCCACTTCCTTGTCCCTGAGAAAGGACCAGGTGCTGCTGCACGGCGCTTCGCCCTTCCTCCTCCCTCCGCACTTGTCTCCGCATTGGCAGACCTGCTGCTGCACCCTAGCACAGGGCTTTGCGGGGGACCTGGAGGGGCAGGGAGGCAGCGCGGGGGCAGCCGGGGCGCGATCGCGGAGACGTTGCTTCCCGGTGCCGCTGCTCCGCGCTCCCTCCCTTCCTGCACCAGCTGCCGGGCTCTGCTGCGGCTCTCCCTGTCCCCGTCCCTCCCCGCGCCGCTGCGGCTGTGTGTCACCGAGCCCGGGCCCCGCGCTCCCACTGCTGCGCGCTGCTTTGTAGGTAGAGGTTGAGGAAGGGGAAGCAGGGACAGGACTGCAGTGTCAGGAGGATCCGAGCCATGTCAGCCCGGCTGTAGGGCTGCGTGGGGCCACTGCGCAGCTCCTGATCCCATTTCTTATAGCTACATATGTCCGTTTGTCCGTGAACGTGGGGTTATATTCCTGTTCTAAAAGAACTTGGAATTACCTCCCCGCTTTCTCTTATTTGTCCTTTTCTCCTTTCCAAACCTTTCTTGTTAAGCCAGTTGTTATTCTTTTCCCACCCTGGTTTTTTGTTTTTTTTTTTCTTTTTGTTCTTTTTAAAGAAGGGACAGCACTGAGAGCTCATCTGTGTAGTCCTGCAGACTTTGAGTCCCTGTCTTTTCACCTTGGTCTCTGTTGTATTATCTCTTTTTTCCTCACAGAAATCCTTCTTCCCTCTCTCTCAGACCTCTTCTCCGAGTGGCTCTTTGGAGTAGTTGTAATAATATCAATAGTTCCAGCTTGAGAAAATGTACGAAGCCTCGTAGCTTCCTACTCACTCCATTCATAGGTACATGCTTATCCCCTTTTCAGGTGGGTAGACAGATGGAAGGGAGCCAGTACCTCCTGCCAGGTGGTGCAGGGATTTGTGACCGAGCGCTCGAATGTGGGCAGAGTGCGTCCCAGTTGTCTGATGTAGCTGCTGGGGCCACTGTCTTTGGGAGATGGGCTCACGGCTGCTGTTTGCCACATCATTCCGGGCTGCTTGTCTTCCACTCATCAGTCCCCGCGTGCTCTGTCCCTGTGCCTGTGTGCTCTCCCTCCCCAGTGTTGCCGTTCTGTCTGTGAGGGGGCTTGAGGCTTCTTCAGGCGGGCGCTTGAGTGCCGTATGTACTAGGTTTGATTTGCTCAGCAGGCAGCATGCACTGTCCATTGGATTCCCGTGTGTTGTTTCCCTCCTCTGTGTCTAATGTACCGTCCTCAATCTAGTCCACTCTGGGGATAGAAGTTGCTGCTGTCACGTTCCTATTTTCTGTTTCATAGCGCCCGCCCTCTTCGTTTCTTTTCCAGGGGAGCCTTCTCCGTGGTCCGCAGATGTGTCAAGAAGAGTTCATCACAGGAATATGCTGCAAAAATCATCAACACCAAAAAGCTGTCAGCCAGAGGTCAGTGCCTCAGCTCTACTCCTGGTCCTTTAATGAGTAGAAAATATTTCATCGCCGTTGAAACAGATCTGGAGTTGTTTTGTCTGGGTCACGATGTGTCTGTTACAAAGTAATTGAGTTATGTGGCAAATAGGAGATTAAAAGGAGGTTAGCATGGGATGATTGAACATCTTTTGTATCTGGAAATGGATACTTTGTGATGGTTTTTTTTTTTATTTTGGGTGATTTTTCTCCCCTGAGCAGAACAAGGGGTGGGCTTATGGAGAATTTGCCTTTGTCTGTGCGCTCTGATCACTCCCGGTAAAGGGAATTGTTGCGGACTGATTTTGCTGAATGCTGTTCTGCCTGGGAGATCTGCCTTACCAGAACAGGTGTGGGACTGGTTGTTTGTTTGTTTGAAGGAAGAATGCTATATACCTTGCTCCTGTTGTATGGCAGTTACATGTAGGGGGTTTGGGCGCTAACAGGTTTGCCTCGTAAGGCAGAAATAGGCTGCATGGGGCAATCGAATGAATTTGACTTCTTTATGAATTAGAACAAGTGTTGCTTGCATTCTTCAGCTCCAAAGTTTCCAAAAGCTGAAGCCAGACTGCCGTTTTAAGGAGAAACAACCTTAGCTTTTCCTCTAAGCTGTTGGTTTCCCAATTCCCAGAGGTATGCGTACACACAGAAGGTGGTGTATTTCCTTGTGTAGGGAGTGTGGTCTCCTAACGCATAGGGAACCCTTTGCAGGGGTTGGACTTCTTTCCATGATCCCTAAAAATGAGGAGAAAAAGGATATCCATTCTCTGTTGCACCAAAATATGAACTGTGATGATAAGAGCATAAGATGGCTTGAAGAGTGGCAAAGTATTTTCATTAACTGTAGCCACACAGAGAAGTAGTATCAGAAGCAGAGAGTGCCAGGGTGAGAAGGCTGATTGCCCCAAACCCATGCCTTGTGGAGGTACACATGATGATTTGTTGTTTCAGTACCCAGCCTGAGTGAAGTCACGCTGGGAGCCAGCTGGTGTGGCTGTGTGCTGTTTGGGTGGTGGCAGCAGATCCTGAGTGACTTGGTGTGCCCTCCATGGTCACATGACACAGGCCACTGGTGAAGGTGAAACATCCGATATCTTGAGCTCAGTATGGGAAAGGTTTGGGAGGTGTCTCTGTTTTGCTGGTGGCCACGAATGCTGTGCTTTCTTTGCCGTATTCCCTGACCACCCTGTAGTGAGGAAGAAAAGTTCAGGAGAGCCATCTTCTCAGTGAGTGGCCACAAGCCACCTCAGGGAAGGGAGGAGTTGAGCTCGAGGCTTGAGAGGGCTTGAGAAACTGATTGCAAAGGAAAAGTTGTTTCTGTGCAGAGGAGACGATATTGAAATTAATGCTGGAGATAAGAGAATGGCAAAAAACTGCAGGGTAATAGCACTGAAACAAAATTCATAAACATACCAGCACAAGCCCAGAAGTAGCAGATCTGATGGAGTCATTTTTTTAAGTGTTTAGGCACCTAATGAGTTACGGAGGGAGCAATATATAGATCCTAATTGTTTTTTGTGTTATGGTGATGACAGTTTTATGATCCAGCAAGTAGGAGATGTGTGGGTGAGTACAGCCACATTTTGAATTAGCTTCTACTTTTTGTACCTTCCTGTCAGCGAAATAGATTGAGGATACTAACCTGGTCCTCAGCTAACTGACTTGCAGCAGCTGGCAATGGTTTCCTTAGGATGGTATTGGTTAGAGCACAGCTGTGGGAAGAGCCAAGAAATGAAATGGGTTTCTGCTAATGTAGAAGAATGTCAGAAACAAGAAGCGACTGATCTTGTTTCCTTGAAGTCTTGCTGAGGGCTAAAGAACCTGTGTTCGCCATGAAAAGTGGATGGTAAGTTCAGCTGAATATATGGGTTCCTCAGCTACACGGCTGTGTTTGCTGATAGCTCAAGAGGTTAACACGAGAAGGAACTAAATGCTTTGATAGGAACTTAGTGAGTTCACCTTGGAATAGGGCTTAAAGCACTGAAGGAGAACGCGTGCTGTTTGGGCATTGCAGCTGTAAATCAGTGATCAGAGAGATTCGATTCAGCAGCCTGAAAATGAAAGTCTTGGGGAAAGGCATTTTATAGAGCTGTCTGCACAGGAGGAGAATTACGGCGTTAATTCTGCAGTGCCCTGGCTATATGTTGCCTGATGCTTCCTTTCCCAGAGCTGGCACTTCTCCCTGGGGAGGCCACATCTCTGCCTGGCAGGATGCACACCCAGGGCTCTGCGGCGCACCCGGCTGCCTGCCTGCCTGCTGGTGGGCCCACCACCCTCCAGACCTGCGTCCTGCACTGGGGTCACAGCAACAGAATGTCCCCTGGGTGGGAACGTGCTGCCCCTCTCCAACTTAAACATGGCTAAGTCTGATGTTTTGTGCCTTCTCCAGCAGAATTTGAACTACCTGACACAGTCAGTGTTGCTTCCAGAGCCAGCACTGTGCTGCTGGTGAGGAGTACAGCCCGTTGTGGCTGCATGGAAGTTTTGCTTTTCCAGTGCTTCCCTTGGTTATGTCCAGGGAAGCGACAACAAGGCCTCTCTCTCCTTTTGCTGTACTTTGTATTACCTTTGATTTTCAAGAGTCTTGGTGAAGGAGTAATAGATAGCTGACTGGAAAATGCTCGGTAGTTTGATGCAGGTAGGTGGGAAGGAGGAAGAGGAACACTCAAGGGTAAATGGCGTGTGTTTAAGGGGTTCTCCGTTACTTGGCTTGTTTGTAAAACTGTTCTCTCAAAGAGGTGGAGAGATGTGGTGCTGGTATGGGGCTTCTCTGAAGGCAAGGAGGGTGAGTGGTGCTGCTCTCTGCAAAGAGAACAACTCCAGTCTTGTAAGCTTCGTCTCCTGTAAAATACAAAATCTGATGCTGAGAGTCTCTTGTTTCTTTTTGGTCTGTGGTTTTCAGATGTCTGTTCTCTCTTTTATTAAATCATGTTAATCAGAGCTGGTCTAGATTAAAATTCATACTTGGGCTGTAATGAAGTATTTGTTATTATTCATATTGTGTTGATGCTTAAGACTGCCTGGTGAGGAGTATGCCAAGAACTTTAATGTTAAATAGGGGCCAAATGTCTGTGGAAAGGGAGAGGAAGCAGACTTTACCTTAGTCAGCATTCAGCTGGTGTATATAAGAGCAGTGGTTATTGCACATGGGGAAATACAATGCCTCAGACATCCGAAATTCCTATGGGATTGAATGCCCAGGCTCTTATGAGAGCTATGGGCAGATGGAAGTAATAGCTGTGATTTTTTTTTTTGGAAGCTATCTTGTGGGTGTCACCGGAGTACTTCAATGCTTCAGAGTTGCTTCAGTGTACAGATTCCTAGCAAGTAAAGTGCAGTTCCTGGGCAGCAATTCAGATTGCTTGCAGTGGTCAAAATGATCGAGAGAGAAGCAGAGGCTGCCATGGCAGCAGGGAATGTCCAGGTTCTGACCGACCGGTGTTGGTGTAAGTAAGAGTGAGCTTCCTGGGGCTGGCAGTGGGGAAGCCCAGTTGTCACTTGTTTTCAGAGTATGCATCCAGAGTGTGTTTAAAGAAATAGTCCTGTACTGGAAGGAAGTAGGCAGAGCTCTAGCCTGCAGTAATTCTTAGCATGTTGTTTATATCAAACCATATGTAATGATCTTACCAGCACGTGCAGAGGGACAGCATTATTGGCCCCTTTTTGGTTGTATGTAGGGATCCTCTATGTGTGTTACCTCGATTGTTAATATTTCTTTGCTGCTGAAAATCTGTATCTTTCAACTCCTGCAAGTGACAGCTTTTGAAATACAAATGCAAAGCAGCTATTTGGAAAGTAAGACCTCTTTGCCACTTTCTCCCTGCTGTGCTTTTGCTCTCGCCTGTGGAATACAGAGGTGGAATTTCTTCCCTGCTTTCCATCTTTCCAAATCTGTAAATTAGAAGAAAATATGCAGCCTACCCAGTTATTTTGTTGTTGTTCCTGCAGGAGATTATGTGGATTGTGGGAGGAGCAAGGAATTACATCTGTGTATCAAATCTCACCAGGAAAAAGCACTCTGGATGGTTCTAATTCAGTTTTTTGTTTGTTTGTTTTTAAGCAGCTCTCTTGTCCTGGGCTTTCAGTTCCAGAGTGGTTGTTGACTTCGGCTTTCTGGAGGTGTCAATAGTAGTTCTCCTGGCTGCTCAAACATTGAGCTTGCATGCTACAAAGGAAGTTTAGCAGCATCACTCACCACCTTCTGCTTTGATACACTTTGCAACTGCTCTCAGCCTGCCCTTGGGTCAGGGCTCTGGGGCTGCCCTCCAGCCCCAAGGAATCCAGTGTGGCGGTTCTTGGCTGTCTGCACGGAGCTGCACTGCAGCCCGCTACAAGTGTGTGTGGCTGCACAAGGAAGCCTGGTGTGCTAGTCACAGATGGCCGAGGCACAGATCAGAGCACTTGTGGGAATGTCCTGAGATAGGTGTTCTCTGCCTGCATGTTCTGATGGGCTGGGGGCAAATGTCCTTTCTTGCAAAGGACAGCAGATCAAGCTGTGGCTGCCCAGCCATGCTTGCTGAGCAGCCAAATCAGGTCTGGTCACTTGGAGTGGGAGAGGAGCAGTCCTTCTACCACAGGTCTTTAAGCACTCACAAAGTGCTGTGTTGCATCTCGCGCTTCTCCCCTCTCCTGTCTGTGAGCAGGCTGAGGGATGCTCTGCCTGGGGAGCACGGAGATGAGCTGCAGTGATGGGCAGCAGGGTGGGAGCCGAGGAGGGGGCTGCGTGCTGGGATCATAAGCTGCAGCTTATGATCCAGATTCCCCAGAAGCCTGCAACGCTGCTGGGAGGGGGCTCAGCCAGCGCATGTCACTGGAGGATATGTCCCTTGGAGAGGTGCTCAGAGAAGGAGGGATGTGTGTGAGGAGAGACCTTTGCCTGGGGGGAGGTGGGGGCTGGAAGTGGGACAGTGAGTGGGAGAATCTAGGGGGCCAGCCTGGCTTCTCACCTGCTTTGGTGTGATGGGGCACATGGGATGGTATCAGCAAGGGAGGTGGTGGGCTGGGAGGTGGAAAGGAGTGGGAGCACAGCTCATCCTGCAGCCACGAGCTGGTTTCTTCCCACTGTGGATTTCAGTGATGGCCAGGGTTACCCCAGGTTGCCTCTCAGTTTACACTGTATATTTTATAAAGGATCTGGAACAGAGCAGACAGGATTTCAGCTCGTGTCTGCCTTTTCTGTGGTCACACTGAGTATTAAATTTCCGGCATTAACAATGAAGGGGGGGCAGTGGGCACCCAGATTGGGCAGGAGCTCACAGAGCCACAGTGTGAGTATGGGGAAAGGGGCTTGGCAAGAGTCGGGTTTCTCATTCACACAGTGTAACCTGGATTTGTGTGGGGCAGAGTAGTGATTAGAGTAATTCCTGTGTACGTCCAGAAGGCCTCAGTTCTAGAGCGTTTGCCCTGATCAGCAAATGGTAGAAATATTTCCAGGTGCCCCTCAAGTGAAGGACGGGATACTGAAGTCCCTGGCAATGTTTGGGGCAGGCAGAGCTGCCAGAATTCCTTGTAAGAAGAGCCCAGTGCAAGAGCTGGTGGTGGCTGTTGTTACTCCTTCTGGAGCATAGCGTGGAAACTTCACAGTCTTAAAACTGAGTCTTTCTCTGGATGGTACTGAAGCCATCACCACCAGAGAGGACCCATCCACGGATCGTGAAGAAATTTCTGGAGATTGTATATATTCTTTCTTCTTCCAGCCTCCGTGATATGTTGGGTTATTAACACAACTGTTTTTAAGAGGGGTCAGTGGCAACTTTGTCCCCTTCCACTCCTCTGGGCAATTTTGTTTTCTCTGATCCCATAAACTGGGTGATTTTTAAGAGGAGAGCGTGCTAATGTAAAATGAAATCTCTCTCCACTTTGCCATCTTTGAGCACCATCTGTCTGCCACGTGACCCTTAAAACCAAGGTGTCGTTCCCCTTTTGTTAATTCCTGCCTGTCACCTGTTCTAGTATTTCAGGTACGGTGGCTTTTTTCCTGTTGTTTTTTTTGTTCCCTCCTTTCCTGCGGGGCCCTGTGAGCCAGGCTGACTGCAGGTTCCTTTTTTACTTTCCTAGATTGACTATCTACTTAAATATCGCTGCGTACTGCTCTTGTGGCTGCTCAAGCATTCTAGTGTGGCTGTATGATTTCTGGAGAACAGTGGTAGAACGCTTCTGAAGAAACGGCCTGGCAGCATCTTGGAAATGAGCATTTTCAGCACTGAGAGTTGCTGAAGAACAAAGGAGCATAGATTGAACCTTCTGGGGAAACTGAGTCTTTAGTTGTAAGATTTTGTTTCCTCGTAGCTTTTTCTGTCTGTTCTCCCCAGTTCATTTTTTCTTTCTGTTTTCATGTTTGAGCTTATTTTGAATGTTCAGTTTTCTAACATATGTCAATTAATAGTAATTTTAGACATCTATAATGCTTTTACTGCAAATGTAAGTTTAGCGATACTGCTTTATCCTCCTTCCCTCCCAGCTGGCACTGCAGAATCCTTGTTGCTCTCACCTTTCAGGTGAGCAGATGAGGGAAGCTTGTGGTTGTGCAAGTGGTGAATTCCTGACAATCCTGAGAATAGTTGAGGGATGTCAGGAGAGCCGGTTAATGTTTGTTGCCTGTCAGGAAAGGAGGAGATAACCATGGCTCTGCTCTGTGTGTCGGAGCCTGATTTGCCAGGTTCTGGCAAAGAGGAGAATTCCCCATCTCTGAGATGAGTAAACATGATGACCTTTGAGAGAATGCATGTATGCATATAGACTCATATAAGTGCTGTACTCTCAGCACTTTTGTGTTACGTTCTTGAGGGCGTGAGTTAAACCTCTTTCGGCAGCAGTGAGCTGCTGTTCTGGCGCTTCCAACCAGTTTTCCTGCCCCGAGCTCACCATGCTCTGGGCTGTCCTGTTGTTCCCGTGGCCAGGGTTTCCTCAGCAGTGACACTGGGATAAGGCTGGGCTCCTGTCCTGCTGCTGAGAAAGGTGCTAGCCAACATTTCCTCTGTGCTGGAAGTAATTGCTGGTTAGCTGTTAAACACAAGCTCCTTTTCCCTGGGGTAGCCAAGGTACCATCTCCCGAAGCAATGTTAATGTGCTTCTGTCAGAATCCCAGAAGCTAAGCTGAGCGCTGTGCTGGAGAGGAGAGTACCCATTGTGGGAATGAAGACCAAGTTAATGTAAAAGAAAAACACAGGCAACGCCAACACCTCTCTGGGGAAGGAAGGTGCCCACAGAGATGAGGCTGGGAGCAGGCATGGCTCTGGCAGGAGAGCGGGACCACACAGGATGGCAGCGGGACCTGGGAGCTGCTGCGCCTGCTGGGCAGTGCTGCTGCCTTATCTCTGTGGGCTGTTGCCATGATGACTGTGGCAAACAGGGACTGAAAAATTTACAGATGTGTGTGAGCCAAAGAATTAAACTTTCTCATAGGCGGGAAGGGAGGGAGGAGGGCGGGTGATGATGTATTAACAAAGGACAGCATCCTAGTGAGAAATACCAGGCTCACTATCCATTAGCCACTGGAACGGCGGGGGGGTGAGGACAGACATTCCTCCTGCGGTCTGTGCCCATGAGTGTTCAGACCCAGAAATGGGTACTGCTGGAGAGGGGGGTGAACGCGTCCTGCTTTTACTGGTAGGATTTGCATTAGTTGGGTAGCTGAGAAATAAGAAGTGGGAAGAGTGTCCATTTCTTGTATCAGTCTCTTCTTTTGTTCCTTATACCCACAAATTTGGGTATAATTTGGTTGCCTACCTTGTTCTTGGAGCTTTTCAGTGTTGGAGTTAGTGCAAATCCCTGAGTTTTGTTGTTGCCTGCAGGTCTCAGGCTATGGAATGTGAACCCATCCAGCCTGCATGGGTGGTATTGGTAGTGCAAGGCTGTTGCCATTGAAAGTGGCTGATGCAAAATTGTGTCAGCATCATTCGTGTTCGTGCTGGTCTTGACCCTGTGTGCTGCTGTTCTCTGTGCTGGTTGGCACTGACCCAGAGTACGTTACGGGCTGGCTGGGGAGCAAGGAGCCGATGATGGGAGTGTCTGTACCCAGTGCCCACATCTCAGTGCCCCATCGCTCAGAAGGTGGTGTCACGTGGCATTGCTATGAGCTTGCAGAGTGCCATTCTGCAGTTTGCTTTGGGAGAGACAAACCTCATCTTGCCCAGCAAAACTCTGTCCAACAGTACACACATTAGCTTAAAATGTTTGCCTACGGACTTAGCAAGATAGAATTATGGTAATTAAAACTAGTCTCTCTCTAGAAGGGCTTCTTCAACTTACCTAAAAACGTTTATTTATGAAATGAGAAATTAATATATATGGAAATCAGTTGTGTATGTCTTTCCCACCAGCCCAACTGCCAGTGAACTTTTCAGTTCTTGTGAGTAGGGGCTGCAAATGAGAACAAAGATGTTAAGGCACCTAAGCCAGGTCCTGAAAATTTGTAGAAAGGATTCTTTTCCCTCCCCTCACTTCCAGCTCGCTTGTAGGCAATTAACTGGGGTAGGCTGCAGCTTGTCTGCTGGAGTAGCAGCATCTGGAGGTGCTTTATCTTCTGCTCTGCAGTGTCACTTGCAGTCAGCCAGTTGATGTGGACTAGCAAGGAGAGGTTTTTCTCAATGCCAGGGAAGAAGTGAGAAAAGTGGTCTGACACTGTAGCCCAAAATCTGAGGTGAAAAAGGGGGATAAGAGCTAGCAATCTTTGAAGGCACCTTTCTTTCCTTTCCTTGAGCATCAAGTAGCTCAGCAGGCGAGTTTTACTATGAGTTCTCTTCAAGGAGGTTATTTTCTGAAGCTGTTGCTTTGCTCCAGATGTGCCCTAAGTCCCAGAGGGGCTTACAGTTGGGCTCGCTGCTGGGTGAGGGTCCCCTTAACTGTGCAGCAGAATGTAGCTGGTGTGTGAAGCTCCTGCTTCTCCAGGATGTGTGTGCTGAGCCTGCAGGTGTGCTCACTGCTAGAAGCCTACTTTCAGGCGCCTGCCTTGAGATTTGACTTGAGAGGGGGATAGTCCAGTGCTTTCTCAGGGCCACACTCATTAGGTGCACGTTTCAAATAGCATGAGTGCCCTGGAAGCTTTTGCAGAGAAAACAGCTCGTTAAATCTCTTCTTGTATTGGTCTCCAGTGCTTGCCAAATACACTTAGCATTTCTACTGTAGTGGAGCAGCTGTCATTCTGAAAATGTGTATCTTGTTTTTTCCACTCCCCTTGTATCAGAGCATATAACATTTCATGGGTGATGGGCCAAGAAATCACCCATGATGGCTGAAGAAAAAAATAGATGTGGAAGAAGGAAGTTGTGTTCAGTGCTGCCCATAGCTCATCTGTGCAGTGCCCAGAGAGGTGGTATGGTGTTAAGTTTAGTTTTGCCTGCCTCGGGCCTCTCCATGTAAGCTTTGGATATCAAATGTCCTCTGTTGAGATTGTGTCAGAGAGATTAGAAGTGTTAAAGTTGCGCAGCTTTGGTTTATAAGCAGTGCCAATGCAGGGACAAAGCTGGTGCATGATGGATGTGCTTCTTTAGTGCAAGTCAAAGCAGTGATTCATAGATCTCGTGTTACTTTAAATATTCCCGATTTTTGGACTGCAGGCTTGAGAAGTGGCTTCCAGCTCTGCCCATTTTGATCTGATTTGAATGTCATCTGGGCTAGAATCTGCCAGCTCTGCAGATTAGGATATTGTGTTGTGCCTACTGCTTGTTAGGAAGTCGTCCGACTGAAAATTTTCAGTGTTGCCTGATCAGTGCTGAGCAATGATCCACTGTCATCTCTGTCTGTGTCTGAATTAGCCCTGCACTGTGTGTGGATGGTGCAGGGGAGCAAAGTGCTGGTTAGCTTGTCCTCTGTGTGAAAGCACTTCGACAGCGGCAGACAGGGAGCCTCGCGCCGTGCCTCTCTTGTGCAGACAGTGAAGCTCAGCATCAGAGATGTGAAAAAAAAAAAAGAGGAGCAAGGTGGTTTGCTTTCTTGAAAACCATTATCAAATATTGCTGACAAGTGCAGGTGACTCTGGCTGCTGCTAGCAGTTGCTGCAGCACTGGTTACCCAGCTTTAAGGAAGCGCATTATGCCGTGTTAACTCCTTGTGGCTGTGGCACGCTCTGCATCTTCACAGTTCTGAGGCTGAGCTGCAAAAGCTTTCCCTGCTGCCACCTCACAAATGGTCAACAAGTTCCTTGGCTCTCACGGGCTTTTCAGCCTGCTCATCTCCCTGATGAAGTATGAGCCATTAACTGTGGAGGTTTTTCTTATGTGAAAAATGGTGAAAACTTCCTTGTGTTGAAAATGCAACTCGGGTCTCACCTATCTCACCTGGAGGGGCAGTGGGAAATGAAATGGGAATGGTGAAGTCTCCAGCTCCATTGAGCCAGAGCAATTTATACTCTTCCTACCGCATCTCTGGATTCCTGGATCCTGCAGTGCAGTGAATTGGCACTGGTAGGACCTCCCTGCCGCATGCTCACCTTACCTGTCCACCAGCTGCTCCATCTGAACCCACCGGCACCTGATGGGAGCAGCGATGGGGAGAAGGAAGGAGTTCCTGCCCAGGGCTGAGCTCCTTCAGTGGGATTCTTCTGTGCCCAGCTGTGTGCTTCAGGACCCTCTGTATGCGGTTGAATTGAGGTGGGCAGGCTGGAGCTCTTCCTGAGGTCAGTCACCACCTGTGTGCCGAAGGGTCTGTCTGTGTGGCCACAGCACTTCGGAGCAGCTCCGTGCCCTCCTGCCTCTCTCACTTCATGTCCACTTTAAGAGGGTTCATCTGCAATGCAGCTGTTAGCAGGGAAGTTCTGTAAATCAAGAGGGAGTGAGTGCGAGCCAGCCCTCTGCCTGCAGTAGTGGCTGGGTCCTCAGCACAGCCTGGGCAGACTTGCTCACAAAGGCTTCTGCAGGGGGAGGAGGAAGGGGCAGCAGCACGGTGCAGATGGTCACTGCCCCCTCACCCCCTATTTGCGTGTCTGTGCCTGCACCTGGTGCTCAGCAGCTGGAAAAGCACAATGGGCAGCAGCCTCGGAACTGGAAAATCCTGTCGTGCTTTGCCTTCCTTGCTTCTCTGTGGTCTCACCAGGTGTTTGCTTAGGGCCGTTCCTGTCAGGACGCCTTCGTTGCACACTCACTTCTTACACAGGATGTCCTGTTACAATTCAGAGCCAGTGATCTTCTGCACATGACTCAGAGAGTTGCAGAGGCCTCATCAGCCATGGCTGTGTAGCTATTTAGTGCCTCACTGCCTGGCATCACAGC
The DNA here is from genome assembly GCA_002909625.1 of Bambusicola thoracicus. Classification (NCBI taxonomy): domain Eukaryota; kingdom Metazoa; phylum Chordata; class Aves; order Galliformes; family Phasianidae; genus Bambusicola; species Bambusicola thoracicus. The sequence goes on from PPHD01007089.1 coordinate 13,379, forward strand.
CCTGCTCACTGGAGGAAGAGTAGGAAGAGCAGGGAAAGGCTGCTTGTGGCCCTGCTGTGACTGGGAGCTCTCGTGGGATTGCTTGTGTTTCCTGGCCATACATTTCTGAGGATGTTCTGGTAGAGAAAAACCCTCTGGTTTCTGCAGCGAGGTAGCTGGGAAGCAGGAAACCCTCACAGGGACCTGCAGGGCTGGAGCTGGGAACAGCACCCATGTCCTTCTGCAAAGGCAGCAGCTGTGGGAGAGCACTCCTGCTTCTGCTGGTGCTGAACAGGCAAGATTACCTCCTTTGCTGCGTGTTCAAGTAATCTGGGCAGACTTTGCTATGGAATTCAATCTCAATTTCTCGATTACCACTTTGGAAAGTTATCGGTGATGCAGGAGAAACAGTTGTGTAATTCACCACCTGCTTTTTCTCCTCCGTTTTCCTTCTCTCCTGTTTGTCTGGGCATTCGTTGTCCCTCTTGCAATAACTGAATTGCGCGAACCATGTATAAGCAGTGTTCCCTCCCCTTTTGCCGGGGGACTGGCTGACTTGTTGTAAGAAGTTATTTTTAGGGTTTGCTTCCTGGGATATTCTACCCGTGGCCAGTTATGGTGATGAAAATGTCACTGAGACGTATAAAGGACTCCCAACTCATTGCTAGCATGCCTGATCTCTCTGTTATAACGGTGCTCATGGGAGATGAGAGTCCCTTCCCACTGCATCACCTGTGATTAGGGAGACAGTCACAATGACTCTGCAGCACAACTCCCTGTGAAAAGAACACCGAGCTTCCACCCTCAGTGTTGTGCTGAAAGTGAATTGGCCCAGGAGAGGGAAAAAAGAGAGGAAAGGGGGGAAAAAATAAAAGGAGATAGGAAATAAAGGCTTATCTTGGGTGCACTGGAGTTTTTCTGCCTTATCCTTCTTTCTACTCGGAGATGTCAGTGCTGCAGAGCTGTTTGTCACTACACAGAGCTGTCCCTAACAGGCCATTTGCTCCTTGTACTGGATGTATTGGATTGCACTGAGTTGCTGCCAAAAGCCTAGGCAGACCAGAGCAGGAGGTTTGTGCTTTTTCTTTTTACACGCCTCTGCTGCCTCCCACCCCAGATCTGCTGCATGAGCACCTGAGAACAGTTGATCTTTATGGCAGCTATCTCCAGCTCGCACAGCATGAGTGCAGTACAGGAACATTGCAGAGCTGAATGAGGCCACGAGCTGGCAATGCATGTTCTCTGGTGCCAGTATTGGTTTAAGGAGCACCTGCCTCTTTTTCTTGGGCTGTTGTTGCCTTCTCGCTATCACAGCTGGCCCCATTCCTTTTCTTTCCTTTTCTTCACATCAGGGAATGAAACTCAGAAGAGCCCTTCTAGAGGGCGGTACTGAGGTTTTGGGGTTGGAAAAGACAGGTTTCAGGGGAAGAGATTGCTTGAGTGTGGCTCCTGAGGCTGGAGTCTCTGCTTAGAGTGCATGCACGCACCATGTCAGAGCTGCACTGTGTGGATGGGACCTGCGTCACCCTCCTGGCAGAGGCTGTGAGGAGCAGATTCTGGAGCATCTTTGGATAGAGGCAGCAGGGAGCTGTAGCTTGGTTTTCAGGCTTAGTGCCATTGGAGCACAGTAAAGGACAGTGGCCTTGTCTTGGCGGTGGTGCCGTATCGGGGTCATGCGGGGCACTGCCAGCTGCAGCGAGGGGCAAGTGGCTGTGGGAGGGCTGGGGGACACTGCCCCTAGCTAGATAGTGTCCTCAGGGCTAGCAGTGCCTACAGAGCACTCTGTGTGTGTTTTTTTTTTAAGTGATCCTTATATTCAAACTTGCTTTACTGAACGCTAACTTTTTCTGATACAGTCATTTTGCTAGTCTGTTTCTTGGCAATGGCTTAATGTACTTGTGCATGGTACAGGCAGGATCAAGTTTTTAGACTCCTCCACGACCACAGGCAGCTGCAGTGCCTTTTTGTTTCCCTCCCATGTTGTTGACTGTTGAGTGGATTCAGTGACATGTGCTGCGTGTTGCCCTTCTGTATAGAAGTGTTTTGGTGGTTCTGCTCTATGTGATGTTGGACGGGACACATTTGCATTTCAAGTCCTCTCTCTGTGGTTTCTTGGTAGCTCTGTACTTACAGCTTTCTCTGCTTAGTTTAAAGTTATCCCAGTATTGCAAAGGGAACTTGCTCTTAAAATAGATGGCTTGGCCTTTTTTTTTTTCTTCTTAATTATTCTAATCCCCTGAGACTTGGTTCTTCATCTCGTTGTCAGAAGAGCCTATTTTGACAGGTATTATCTCTTAGAGAGGAGTCATTCAGCACTTGGGTGTGGAGCCATTCACCTATGCCCCCAAGAAGACATTGTGTTTAGTCGGTTCCTGGANTGCAAAGGGAACTTGCTCTTAAAATAGATGGCTTGGCCTTTTTTTTTTTCTTCTTAATTATTCTAATCCCCTGAGACTTGGTTCTTCATCTCGTTGTCAGAAGAGCCTATTTTGACAGGTATTATCTCTTAGAGAGGAGTCATTCAGCACTTGGGTGTGGAGCCATTCACCTATGCCCCCAAGAAGACATTGTGTTTAGTCGGTTCCTGGTGTACCTGATACCAGANTGTACCTGATACCAGAATCAAGGCAGGGTTTCCAGATTCCTCCCTCTCTCAACTGGTTGGAATAGCTGGAAAAGTGGTGAATACTGACATGTGTGGACACAGGTCCTACCACCACATCTCATGCAGTGAAGAAAGGCTTTCTGCTTAATTCCAGTGTTAGGAACACATAGAGATTCTGTGCTTTTGTTTCTTTCCCTAGCTTCATTATTTGGGTTCAAACCACATTTCCTTGACTTATTCAAGATGTTTGATGACCAGTGATAAGTATAGCATTTTATTTGAGACATTGTGATGTCATATTGTGATGGAAGACCGGGGGCTGGATGCTGTAGCTTTCCAGTCTTGGACAGCCCTGACCGTGACTTCAGAACACTCATGTGTCAAGGTTGTATGAGAAGGAGCTTGCATAGCTCCTCCTGCATGGAATCCCTATGGATTCAGTTCTTGCCTTGTTAAAGGTGGAGGTGTAATGCGTGGGTGAGGTTTTTCCAAGTTTTTGTTAGGGATTTGCTCACTTTTGGAAAAGAATGGATGTTTAGTCCTGCTCTCTAGGGGACTGATTTCCACTTCTGCCTGCACTGTCCTCCCAGTAGGCTGTTCACTATGTTTTGCTCCTCTGTACCACAGGACTGCTATGTGTATCCTGAGACCACTAGGAAAGCAGTGGGTTTTCTTGTTTTGTTTTTGTTTGTTTTTACTTTTGCCACATACTCTCAGTCTTGCTATGCTGTTCCCCTCACCATCTACCTAACAAATCAATAGCCTTTATTCTTTCATTAAGCAATTTGGCATCTGATGTCCTCTGTCTTCCCAGTCCCACTATTGGGCAGGCAAGTGTTAGCACTGTTTTACACTTGGACAAACCAGGAGATGCAAATTTTAAGGTGCTTACCAGTGCACTTGGACTCTTTTCCTAACTTGTTAAGAATTACTGCCAGGTCTTATTGTTTGCTATAACAGCAACGTGGAAAGCATAGGTAGAAAAAGGACTGTGGGCATTTTGGAGGAAACAATGTGAGCTAAAACATATGGTATTAACCAGAGTCCCCTAGTTCAATGGGCATGGTAATAATATTTTTGCATATTCCCTGTACTGTTTTTCCTTTTGATTTGCTTATTGCTTATGAAACACAGTGCTGAAATACACAGCGTTTGGTGTGCCGTGTCTGTGAGCTGGGACTCGCTACTGTTCTGTTATTTTTCCAAGTGATAAGAGGGAGTCTGAAGACTAGAGGTAAGTGCAGTTTGTACAGAAGGCTTTTTTTATAGGTGACAGTGAACAGGGTGCTTTTGTTAAGAGTAATCATAACAAGTGAAAGGAATCACCTGGATAGAAAACGTTAGTGGTGAGTGTTGGTCACAGCTGCAGGAACTGGGGCGGTAACAGCTGCAGTGAGTTGCTCTTTGGAAGGGGTGAAAAGGAGATAGCAAAAATGACAACTCGGATCTCAAAGATTTAAAGGAGTTGCACTGCCAAGAAATGTATAATTTGTAACTAAAATCAGCAGCTTCACTTGAGAGTGAAAATAAAAGCGATCTTCGGATGAAAATTCAGATAAATTCTAAAATTGGCTTCATTTAAGGATCTAAGTAATTGGGCCAGTTGTGAAAATTTAGATTATGGGATGCTGTCAGGAAGTAGTTCCCTTTCCCTGCTTGCCGTGTCTGTAGCTAAACTGATCAGCATGTTAGTACGATGGCTTCCTACCTCCTGGAGAACTTGGAAACATTGGCCTTAATGTATGGTTTGAAGTCTTTCCAACAGAAACAGCTGTAGATGTACAAGGTACACTGCTGCAAGCCCTCTTGATCATATGATAGTGTCAAGCTAGTATGAAGTCTTCAAGAATGTAACATCCTTTGCCACCCAGGGAGTGGATGGGTTTAAGAAGATTACTGTTAGCTTGTCAGAGGGAATAATTAGAAGTTACGGGACACAGCTGAAGAGCTGTCATTAATTGAATGCTGCTTCTGAGTAGGGAATAAAAAATGGGAGAGAATGTCCAGAAATCTATTCTGTACTTAATAATGTATGTGCCAGGGATACGGCTCCCGTGTGAACCAGCAGGATTCAAGCTGTCTTTAGCGGGCAGTTAGAAAGCATGCTGCAGGGCTGTGGGAAGGAGTATCCGTGTGAGGGGGAGCTGAGGGAAAAGGAAAATCCTAGGGAGGGGTGGAGTGTGATAAAGGTTAATTAAAGTGTGCTGCGGAAACTTGTTAGATGTTCTTGTGTGCCCTTTCCATAATAAGAGACATATTTGGTTATGCAACAAATTGAAAATTTATCTTTTCAATAATTCATTTCAAACTTGCTGCCTTGAGACACATATCACAGATTGAAAAAAGGGATGAGGAACTTCTGTGTAATTAAAGTCAGCATATGTGAAAAGGAATTCGTTTTAGAAAGTGAAGGCTTACGGTCTTATTTCTTCAGGTTATTTATGTTTGGCACTGGGAGATTAATCCCTTTTCTCCCTTATATGAGGTGACTGGGGCAGTCCCGAAACAAACACAGATTGCTGTCTCCTTTATTTGCAATTGCTTCGTCCTCCATTTCAGGGAAGAACACAAGATTTCTCCTGCCTCATGCTTCCCTCTGGAGAGCCTTTCCTAGCACCGCAACAGGAGAGTGGAAGATGAGGGATGGAGGTTGGGCTCCAGCATCGACAGCAATCTCTGCTATGGCTTGATAGGAAAAAAATAAAAATAAAAGAAGGACATTCAGTCAGGAGCCTTTTTCGGTTGGTCTTTTCTGCCATCTGGCTGTCCTAATGTTCCAGCATGTTGTAAGCTGAATTGATTCTGTTCTACCTGAATTAGCAGGTTTCAGCCACTGCTGGTTAGGGAATGCGAGACAAAATGAATTAGTGGTCTGGCAATGAGGAGTATTTAATTTAACAGCTCTGAGAACTGACCGTTGTGGCTTGACTTTCCTTGCTTTTGGAAACTGTGTTCATCTTCACTTTAATTTTAGCTTTTCCTTCGTCTTTACTTTGAGTGGGTCATTGAACTAGATGACCACGAGAGGTTCCTTCCAGTCTCGGCCATTCTGGGATTCCGTGAAAATATAATGCTACTGAGGACTAATGCCGGCACGTAGACCTATGCTAGCACTATTGCATATAAGTTTTTGGCCTCCAAGACACAAAATTTCACTGGCACTGTAGGGGTTTGGGTTCTTTGTTTTTTGTTTTTTCTTTTTTCCCTTATAGTAAGGGGAGTAGAGAGAAGATGTTAAAGGGAAGGCTTCAAGAACGTAGCATCCTATGATGCTAATTTTAGAAGCTACATAGCACAGATCTCAGTAAAAGAGAGTTAGAAAGTATGTTTTGGTTGTTTTATTTTTTTTCCACTCTTATAATTGGTAGGAAAGCTAATATTAATGCTGTGAAGGAGGACACGAAGCACAGTCCTGTGGGTTGCCTAGATGTGGCAAGTACTTGGAAACAAATTCTTACACTGGAGCTCCAAACGTCGTTCTGCTTCTCTCTGGGGGTGTTATGCTGGCTGTCTCCAAACAAACAGGGCTTCTGCTCAGTGCTAGAAGTTCAGGTTAAGTATTTGAATTGAAAGCATGAAGAGTGTAATTTCACACCTTCTCTGTGGCAAATAATATTACAAGTTATTAGCCAATTCAGTGCACAAGTCTTAGGAATGTAAATGATGCACGTAACTGAAAGCCCCGGCAACTCCACAGTTTTTGTGGAAACATGGGAACAAATCAGACAAGGGCTTCTCCGAGAGTGGGTTTGAAACACTGTCCAGGCTGACTGTGCCAGGAAGAAGCATGCCAGCTTCTGCGCTCAGTGGCACGGCAGCTTTGTAGAATTGAGAGGCATGTCCAGCCGTCCTTTGACACCTCCAGGAGCACACACCGTGCCAGGCTGTCGGCTGGAGGGAGTTCACACTCCAGAGTCTGGCTGCCTGGGGGAAGGGGAATGTTTGTTTGCTCGCTCCTTGGAGTCGCCTGTGTGCCTCTAATTTAAGGATGTGATTGCATATTGAACGTAACTGTAAAATCCGTGATGTGATTGCTGACTCCCTAAAAGCTCTGAAAGTTTGTCTCAAGTGAAAAAGAAGAGGTTTCTGGTTTCCTAGTGCTGTTTTAAAACCAAGTGCTTATTCTCAAGGCATGAAGTATACCTTAATTGCAAACTGGGGATCTTAAAGCCATCCCTCTCTTAAATGGTCAGTTCATTTGGAATAACTGTGAACCCAAATGAAGGGCAAATAGCAGTTGGTTGTGAATTATCAGTGTTTATGGAAAGGCAAACTCTGTTTCCTTCCCTCCTGCCCTTGCCACAATGAGAGCATTGCTTTTTTGCAACGTAAACTGCATTTAGGAATGGTCTTGTGCTTAAGAGCTTTTTATTAATGAGGCCTATTAACAATAATGAAAAATGGCAGCCTGAAAGTGCAGAGCTAGCCAGAAAAATGATTGTCCCAGAATGACAGGATGGCTGCGTACTCTTTCTTGGCTTATTTGATTTGGAGCAGGGGGAAGAGTGTGGGCTTGGCCCTGAAGGAAACTGTTCTCCTGCAGACGTGCCCATGGGGCCCATCTTGTGCTGGGGACTGGTGGGGCTGGGGCTCCCCATGCCACATCTTCCCGGGCTGAGCCCCACCAAGCCCATGGCAGGCCTTTGCTTTCCCAAGGCTCAGCAGGGTGAGCAGCAGCAGGACCCAGCTTCACATCTATTAGAAGGAGCAGCTCTGACTCAGCAGCACAGAGCAGTTGTGTGGAGTAGGAAAGTGACTTTTTCACATAATTATTCATCTGGCTATGTTTGTGTTGTAGTGTGTTGCCACCTCCGCATCATGTGTTGTTTTAGTTGGGAAGGATATGCGTTGCTTTTCATTGCATGAATAATTCTGCTTAGGGAAAGGGGATCCTTAGCAGTGACTATATTGGATTAAAAATATGAAAAAATGTTCCCACCACATTCCTGCTTAGGAGATGACACAAGAAGACTGCATCGATGTTGCCTATTCATGTGAATAAACAGCCAGGCATTACAGGGACAGTCTGCAGAAGTGGAAGCTCCCTTTATCTCCCAGCATTTGCATTCTCCAACTCCGTGCTATACCCGCATGTCCGCGCTAATAATTTCCTTTTGAGACAGAACAGCCTGCCATGGCACACTGCCGGCTTGGAATAGCTTCCCCTGATATGGGACCAGCTTGCCTGCCCTCACTGGAAAGGATTTCTCTGCTTGTTTTCTTACTCCTGTTTGCGCTACATTCTTCTTAAGAAATAGGAGTTTCAGGAGTTATAGGGATTCTGTGTCTTGGGAGGATTTTCGTGGTGTGGCAGGGTTTTAGGGTAGACAGGAGATCATTTCATATGAAGATGATGATTCTTCTCTTCTGGAGGCAGCATTGTTTGCTGGAGAAGGCTGGGGGGAGATGATTTCTTGGCTCTGTATCATGAGTGTCCAACCTTTTGGCTTGCCTGGACCTCACTGAGTGAAGGGGAATTTTGGCTGTTGCTGAGTGATGAGTGCTCACCTGGGGCTGGGCTGGGCCTCTCAGCAGGGAGCAGCTGCTACCACCATAGCACATAGGGTAGGGCTAATTACTAGCTGCGCTGGGCCACATGCAGGTCACAGATTGGACGTGCGTACTCTAAACTATGGCTTCTACCTTAAGCTGATGTATGAGACACTTCAATATTTTAAATAGATTTCACCTTCCAGTAAGCCACCTCTTAACTGTACTCTTCAGCAGGACCCAGTGCTTGCAGATCAGTAGGCTTGACTGGGCAGCACGGTGGTGCTTCCTCTGTCTCATGTGTGGTGTTGAGGAGAAGGGTGGCACTGTCTGCTCCTGAAACGTATTCCATGCTGCAGGGAAGGCATTTCGAGCCACTTTGCCCTTGGCTCTAGCAGCTGCATCTTTCACATGGAGGGGTAGCTCACCTACCCTTCACACAAGATGAGGTCTGCGTGTTTGCAGCCCAGCCCTCCAGTCCTACTGTGGGGACAGCCAAGCACTCCGTAGGAGCATGAAGCTGCTTAAAGTGTGCCTGAGCCTGTGGCTGAGCTGGTTGTGCAGGCAGTTTGGAAACTGATAGATGCTGAAGGCATGCAGGAGGATTGGTAGCAGGCTGGCTTAAAGCAGAGATGAGACTGATGCTGTGCACCAAGCTGCCATGTCCTTGGTGGAGTTGGGAGCAGGCTGCCCGTGAGGCTGTCGGTGAGAGGAGAAATCAACTCTTGGTGCAACACATTTTGTAGTCTGGCTGCCAAAAGCACTGACTGATGCCAGCTTTGTGCAAGTGCCGTTTGGCTGGATTTTATATTCCAGGTCTCACTTTCCTGCTGCACATTGCCACAAGGCCAAGATTGGTGAGTTGGACCGAGAAGAGTTTGCTTCACCTACTGTATTTGAAAAGATTGGTCTTTCTTTACTGAAAAATTCAAATTGCAAATGCTCCCCTAAGCTTTAATATTAGAAAGGGAGGATAAAGCAGTTGCAAAACTGAACGTGGTAATGCGTGTACTAAAACTCAAACCTGGCAATTGCTACTTGCTCTCTTCAGTTCCTCTGTTCACAGGTGGATGCACTGAGCATCCGTGCTCCTTCTGAGTGTAATTTGTCTGGCATACTCAGCATTGCTGAAAAGTCAAGTTTGTGGGTATCCTTTGGAGTCCGATATTTCATTCCATCACGTCTATGATGTGTCACTGCCAGTTTGCATATACATTAATTTTGCTTTTTTTTTAAACTTCCAAGTTTTTTTGTAAAGCATTTTTTGGGGAGGGAGGAAGGAAGGGAGAGGAGCATAGAATTTAAATTTTGTTGCTTTTTAGATTTTATTTTAGATGTGTTATGCCTACAGGGTCTAATGAAATGTTTTCTTTCCTCTGCCTCTTCACTGACTTGATCATTCAGTGCTGCAGCCCAGAGCTCTTTTACTCACACCAGTGGTTGGCTGTGTTGGCATGAAGCAAGTAAATGCGTTCAGGTGTTTTTTTACCTTTGGTGTTAAATCTGGACAGAAATCCCCAATACCCCCTCTTATTTCTTCTTTTTTTCCATTTTGTCTGTCTCCATTCCTAGTTCAGGAGTAGCTGAAGTCTGACCAAAGCACATCAGATTGTTGGGTGGGCAATATCTGTGAGAAGACAGAGTAATACTGGGCCTCAACCTCTTCAAGAGCAGACCATCTTGAGCTTTCTTGTTTCGTGTTTCTGCAAAGCAGGTTACTCCCCTTATCTCGTTACTGGTTCTGTTAGGCTAAACTTAAAGCACTTGAAAATGCAGTGCTATAAGATGTCAGAGGAAATGTGAGGTGTTCTTTTGAAGCTTGTACTAAGAATCTGGATCTGTATTTTAGTTGAAGGACATTTCAAATTGTTCTTTTTGATGCTTAGTTATGACTTGTCTATATGCTATCATGCATTTTCTACTTGATAAATAGTGACTTTAACAATTTATTTGCAGACTAGAAGATTCTTTTCTATTACATACATGTGAAATATTTACCAGTAAGCTCTCAAGTTTTGGGTCATTCTTGTCTTTACTGCAGTAGATTAGAAATGGTTTAATGATTCTCTCAGAGCTTTACTAAGCAGAACCTCATGAAGTACAGG